>PVLA01008983.1:0-81845 GCA_004027455.1 Hydrochoerus hydrochaeris
GCCAGCCCCAAATGAAATTATTAGGAAACTCCTGTGGTTGTACTGTGGAAATGATATGCTTCACTCCCTCACAGCCATCCTTCTGAGGTGAAAGAGAGAGAACTACGGGCAGCACATTCCTCCATCCTCAACTGTGTCTGAGATACCAGGTGCCCTTTCTAATATCATCTTTTTAGAGTGCTTTGTGTTTGTTGGTGCATCAAGCAGGATATGGAGATAAATCAGCTCCCAGATTATGGGAGCTGGGCTATGGGAGTGGGTTTAGGACAGTGTCTCCTTCGTGGCTCTTGGATTGTTCCAGGAGCCACTTATATGATCCCCATGCTCTTTTGCAATCCAAAACCAATGTCAGCGTGATCCTTCTTACCATGGTTGTGTCATGGCATGCCTTTACTGAGAGCTTTCTTGTGCCTCCTCCTCTCATTGAGAGTCATATCCAAATTGCTAATAGTGCGCAGTGACAGGCTCTCCTGCGTTGTCTTTCCTCCTATCTATCTCCTGTCCTCTTCCTTTAGTATTACCAGGCCTTCTGACCTCTTTGCTGTGCCTTAGATTTGATGTTGGACTTGAATTACTCTTCCTGATTGCCACCCTTAGAAGTCAGCTCAGCAGTTTCCACTGGAGAGCTTTCCTAGCCCACTTTTTCCACCCTCCTGCTTTATTTATCCATTTCACAAAGTAACAGATAAAGGATGGGCTTGTGCTAGTTAGGATTTAAAAAGGAAAGCTTTTGTAAGTATAACCTTTCATACAGTATAAAATGTATTTTAATATTGGTATAAACTTTACCATTTATTATAATTTTTGCTGTTTTGGGTCTTACAAAACCTGGTAGTATATTGAGTATGCACTGGATGATAGACTAAGCATGTGTCATTGAAAATATTTTTCCCTTTTAAATTAACTGATATAGACTCTGAATGGCTTAGTTCCGATGAAAATTCTCTACATGATGTGTGAGGATTATTTTAGCAGAGGTTAGAAGATAGTTCTGCCCAACTGATTTACCCAAGGGCAGCAACTCCGAGAGGTTCACCATGCTAATAGTGCCTTAGAGTTGGTTTGTTTCTTTAAAGTTGACAATAATAATCCCCAAAATAAAAAATATCTTTCTTAATGAATAGTATATCTGAGATATCTGTACCAAAGTGCACAAGAGCTGGAAATATGGAATAATGCAAATATGCAACAATGTGTGTATTTATGTAAACTTAAAATTATAAATATATATTAAAGAATGATGGAATTTAAGCAAGAGTTGAAATTGCCTCTCCAACTCATATTTTAAAGAATTGTTTTGCAATTCTAGTTCTCTTCTGGTTCCAAATGAATTTTAGGAATGTTTTGTTTAGTTCTGTTATTTTGATTGGGATTTCACGAAATCTGTATAACAATTTTGGGAATATGGCCATTTTCACTATGTTGATTCTTCCTACTCAAGAACAAAGGCTATCATTTAATTTTCTGATGTCCTTTTTGCCTTCCTTTTTCAGAGTGCTATAGTTTTAAGTTTACAGCTCTTTTACCTCCTTCATTAAGTTGATTCTTAAGTATTTCAGTTTTTCAATGGCATTGTGAAAGGGGTTATTTGTGTAATTTCTCTCAGCAATTTTATTGTTAAGAAGAAGGCTAATGATTTTTGAGTGTTGACTTTGCCTCCAGCTACCCAACTGAATTTGTCTATTGAATCTAAGTCTTTTAGTGGAGCTTTTGGCTTCTATGTAGAGTATCACATTATTTTCAAATAATAATCATTTAACTTCTTTCTTTACTGTCTTTATTACTTTTATTTTCTTTTTTGATCTGGTTAATGTTTCCAGAGCCATATTGAACATGAGTGGTGATTGCAGATTATCTTGGTCTTCTTCCTCATTTTAGAGTTAAAACTTCCAGTTTTTGCCCATTTAGAATGATGTTGGCTATTTGTTTGTCATAGATGTCTTTTACCAGTTTTTGATAAAGATCACCTATTCCAGTTTTTTTTGGGGGGAGGGGGTGTTACCATGAATGCTGTTATATTTGTCAAATATATTTTCTGCATCTATTGAGGTGATAATGTGATTTTGTCTTTGGATTTATTGACATTTTATATTACATTTATTGATTTGGGAATGTTGATCCATCTCTTGCATCTCTGGGATGAATCCTACATGGTTATGCTGCATAATCTTCTTAAGAACTTGGTGCATTATGTTTATAATATCTTATTGAAGAGTTTTACATCTGTGTGCATTATGAAGATTTTCTTATAGCTCTCTTTTTTGGTTGGATCCATCCCTGGTTTGGGTGTTAGGGTAATTCTTGCTTCCAGAAATGACTTTGGGGATATTGCTTCTATTTCATTTTCATGCAAGAGTAGTTGCAGTAGGTAACCTCTAAATTTCTTGTAAAATTCAGCAGTGAATCCATCAGGACCTTTGATGGTAAAGTTTTAATTACATTTTCAATTTCATTAACTTATTTTGCATTATTAAAATTTTTATATCTTCATGGTAATTCATTTGTATATTGGAATCTGTCCATTTGTTTGTGTTTTCCATATCATTAAAGTAAAGGTTCTCAATCTATATAATTATAGGTTCTCAAAGTAAATATCAATAAATTTCTGGGTTGCCACAGATCCAATATGATTTCACTTTTTTCATTACTAAGATCATAAATTTGAATCTTTTCTTTTCTTTTTTGGATACAGTTAGTTAAAGAATTATCAATTTTATTTAATCTTACAAATAAACAACTCTTCAATTCATTGAGTTTGTATTATTTTCTTAGTCTCCATTGAATTATTTTTTGCTTCAATATTTATACTTTCCTCACTTAACTTATTCTTTTTCCTGAAGTTGTGGTTCAATATCAGGTGGTTGGTGTGAATGCACTCTATTTTCTTGATATGAGAGTTCACCGCTATCAGTTTCCCTCTTAGGACTGGTTTCATTGCATCCCATAACTCCCAGTGTGTTTTATCAGCATTATTATTTAATTGTAGACATTGTTTTTTCTTCTTTAATTTCTCCTGACTGATTAGGTGTTCACTATTGTGTTATTTAATTTCCATATGTTTATGGTTTCTTTTGGTGTTGATTTGCAATTTCATTGTATTATGGTCAGATGATGGAAGAATTTCAATTCCTTTTTGTGTACTTAAGCATTTACTATAAGCTAGTATGTGGCCTGTTTTTCAGAACATTGCATATGCAGCTGAGAAAAATGTGTATTCCGATGTTGGGGTTTAACATACTGTAGACATTGATTAAGTCCCTTCACAGTTTGGTTCAGTTTGGTTCAGTTTTAGTATTTCTCTGTTGATTTTCATCTGGCTTATCAGTATATTTGTTACATGAGGTTTTAATGACTACCATTACAATTGTATTAGTTCTTATCTGATTTTTTGTTTCTGTTCATATTTGCTTTATATAGTTGTGAACACCTCTATTTTCTGCACATGTATATTTATGACTATGATCTCTTTTTCTTGGAATTTTCCCTTAACAAGTATATATAACCTTCTTTACCTCTTTTTATTCATCTTGGCTTGAAGGTCTCAGTACTACAAATAGAATAACTTCTGTTGCTTTTTCCTGGGTTTATGTCAAATGGAGTATTGTTTTCCATCCTTTGCCTTTCAGTCTATGAATTTTTACTATGGCTTGTGTCTGGATGTGCCTCAGCCTCATGCAGACATGGGATATGGACTCTTCAGAGGCAGATGTATCTAGAGTTTGTGGTTGGTTCATTGTTCAGTGCTGGGAGTGGGGCCATGAATGCTGCACTTACCATAGAGTAGGTAGCCTGTTTACAATAAAAGGGAAAGAAAGATGCTAGTCTTATCCTCTTTTGCTCTTGCCATTTTTGCTGTCTTCTACCACTGTGAGTTGCTGCACCCCTTCCATATGTCACCCTGTCTTGGAGCCAGTTGAATATGGACTGAAACCTCTACAGACTATGGGCAAAATAAACCTTTCCTCCCTTAATTTTGGGTGTAGGTATTTTGTCTTACTGATGAGAGAAAAGTAACTGAGACATAATTTGGTACTTAGAGTGGAGTCATTGCTGTGACAATGTTTCAAGAACCTTTGGGAATAGCTTGTGAGAAGAGATGGCAGAAATTCAGAAATCTTGCCTGAAAGAGTAGCTGGAATGCCTTAGGCTGTTCTTTATGGGAGATTCTAGTTGGAGCTCAGAAGACCTGAAGACTGGTAGAAATCTTGCCAGTAAAGGCCATGTTTGAGAGGTTTCTGATGCAGAAAAGGACTGCATTGGTTGTCGGAGAGAGTTTGTCTACACTTTGCTTGTTTCAAAAATCTTTACCTGAGGCTGAAATTAAGCATGATGGACTAATGAATCACAGATACACACACACACACACACACACACACACATTTAAAGGTAATTATACTTTTAATTTCTCTTGTTTATTGAAAGGAAATGTTTATGCTAATATTGTTTAGATATTTAAATGCCTATATCTTGAACTCTGAGTAACTAATATAAAATAACAATGCAAATTGTATTAATTTGTTAATCTCCTGTTGTCTTTTTTCATTTAAAGAGAGAGAAAAAACAGGATAAAGGTAGAAATATTACAGAATTTCAAGAAAAGAAGATAGATAGTAAGAAATCACTAGTTGATACATAACATGTTCTTTTAGAAATAGTTATTCAAGTTACAGAATTAAAGCACACAAAGTGGACACTCAAGCAGTGAGAGTGCAAACAGATCTGTTCAACAATAGAACAAGAACCTAGAAATATGGTCATCAATCCACGCATCTAAACATACATACAGCTATATCTTTTATAGCGCTTCCTATTTCCTCTTTTTTTACAATAGCAATTACACTTTTTAAAAATTTTATTTAAAGAGAAGAAAAAAAACAGAAAACAGGGTAGCAACAATTCAGAATTCTGAAAGAAAGAAAGAAAGAAAGAAAGAAAGAAGAAGGAGAATGAGAAAAAGCCCCACTAAGAAATCAGTAATTTATAAATTACGTACTGTCATCCTGGATGTAGTTGTTCAAGTTACAAAGTTAAAGGGTACATAGTAAATATTCAAACAGTCAGATTACAAACAGTTTTGTTCAAAGAACCAACAAAGATTCAGCAATATGGTCATCTATTTTACACACTCAAACATACCTGCAGTTATATCCCTTAGAGCACTATCTTTTCCTCTCCATTTTACAATAGCAATTTCACATTGTGGTTTGATTACACTTGTAGTTCTTATTTACTTTTTACACTAGAGTCACAATATGATATTTATAAATATGATTCTTATTTATTTCACTAATGAGGATAGTCTCAAGTTGTCTCCATTTGCCTATGAAGGCCTCAAGATAATCCTTTTTTATAGCTGAGTAATATTCCATTGCATAAAAATGCCACATCTTTTTGATCCACTCTGCAGTTGATGGGCATTTTGGTTGTTTCCAGGATTTAGCTATCACAAATTGTGCAGCTATGAACATGGGGGCACATATATCACTGTGATAAGAACTTTTCAGTTCTTTGGGGAAAATACCCAGGAGGGGGATAGCTGGATTGAATGGAACTTCCAATCCTAGTCTTCTGAGAATTCTCCATATGGATTTCCATAATGGTTGCACCAGTCTACTTTCCCACCAACAGTGGAGCAGTGTTCATTTTTCCCAGCAGCCTCGCCAACATTTGTTATCAGTTGATTTCTTGATGGCAGCTATTCTTTCCGGAGTAAGGTGGAATCTCAATACTGTTTTAATTTGCATTTCTCGAATGACCAGTGATGGTGAACATTTCTTCCTGCATTTATTTGCCATTTGTATATCTTCCTCTGAGAACTGTGTGTTCATCTCAGATGCCCATTTTTGGAGAGGGTCTTTGAATTTGGGGGGCTTGATGTTTTTCAATTCATTATATATCCTGGACACAAGTCCTTTGTCTGAGGGGTTGCTGGTTAAAATTTTTTTCCCACTCTGTTGGTTTTCTTTTCACTCTGTTGGTGATTTCCTTTGAAGTGCGGAAACTTTTCAATAATGTGAGATCCCATTTGTTGCTTCTTTGAAGTGTTTCCCATGCAGTTTGCGTTGGGTTCATGAATACTCGGCCTACCCCTATGTCTCCAAGACTTCTACCTACCTTGTCTTCCAGTAGATTTAGTGTTTCTGTTTTAATATTGAGGTCTTTGATCCATTTAGACTTTAGTTTTGTGCATGGTAATATGCATGGATCTAGTTTCA
The DNA here is from genome assembly GCA_004027455.1 of Hydrochoerus hydrochaeris. Taxonomy (NCBI): domain Eukaryota; kingdom Metazoa; phylum Chordata; class Mammalia; order Rodentia; family Hydrochaeridae; genus Hydrochoerus; species Hydrochoerus hydrochaeris. The sequence goes on from PVLA01008983.1 coordinate 6,216, forward strand.
GTCTTCGGCATGTAAAGAGCCAATTTTTCCAACACCATTTACTAAAGAGACTATACTTCTTCCAGTAAACATGTTTAGCCCCTTTGTGAAATATCAGGTGACTGAGTGTCTTTGTAGTTGTGCTTGCATCTTTTAATCTGTTCCATTGATTCTCAGGTCTATTTCTTTGCCAGTACCATGCTGATTTTTATCACTGTGGATTTATAGTACTGTTTCAAGTCAGGAATTGAGATGCCTCCTGCTTTGCTTTTGTTGCCCAGAATTGTCTTTGCTACTCTAGGTTTCTTCTGTTTCCAAATGAATTTTAGGAGTGTTTTCTCTAGATCTGTGGGATATGTCAGTGGTATTTTGATTGGGATTGCGTTAAATCTGTATAACAGTTTTGGGAGTATAGCCATTTTCACAATGTTACTTCTTCCTAACCAAGGCCAAGGAATGTCCTTCCATTTTCTAATATCCTCTTCAATCTCCTTTTTCAGTGTAGTATGATTTTCAGCATATAGGTCTTTTACATTTTTAGTTAGGTTGATTCCTAAGGATTTCATTTTTCCAAATGTTATTGTAAAGGGCGATATTTCCATAATTTCTCTCTCAGTGAGTTTTTTGTTTGTGTGCAGGAATGCTATTGATTTTTGAGCATTGACTTTGCATCCAGCTATACTACTGAACTTGTTTATCACCTCTAGCAGTCTTTTAGTGGAGTTTTTTGGTTCTTCTATATAGAGTATCATGTCATCTGCAAATAGTGATAATTCAGCTTCTTCCTTTCCTATCTTTACTCCTTTTATTTCTCTCTCTTGTCTGATTGCCCTGGCTAGTGTGTCCAGAACTATGTTGAAAAGGAGTGGTGATAGTGGACATCCTTGTCTTGCTCCTCATTTGAAAGTGAAAGCTTTGGGTTTTTGTGCATTTAGTATAATGTTGGCTGTTGGTTTGTCATAGATGTCCTTTATAAGATTGAGGTAGACGCCATGTATTCTGGGGTTCTGAAGGCTTTTTATCATGAACATGTGTTGGACTTTGTTGAAAGCTTTTTCTGCATCTATTGAGATGACCATGTGGTTTTTGTTTTTGGCTCTGTTGATGTGGTGCATCACAATTTTGATTTGCGTATGTTAAACCATCCCTGCATTCCTGGATAAAACCCCACATGGTCATGTTGTATAATGTTCTTGATGATTTGCTGCATTCTATTTGCCAGTATTTTGTTGAGAATCTTTTCATCAATGTTCATTAGTGAGATTGGCCTATAGTTCTCTTTTTTGGTTGGATCTTTCTCTGGTTTTGGTATAGAGTAATACTTGCCTCCAGGAATGATTTAGGGAGAATTGCTTTCTTCTCAATTTTGAAGAGTTTAAGGAGTACTGGTATCAAATCTTCTCTAAATTTCTTATAGAATTCAGCTGTGAATCCATCAGGACCTGGGCTTTTCTGTGTTGGTAAGTTTTTAATTGCATTTTCAGTTTCAATAGCTGATATTGAGTTGTTCAAAATTACTATATCTTCTTGGTTGAGCTTTGGTAGTTCATATGTTTCTAGAAATCTGTCCATTTCCTCTGAGTTTGCCACTCCATGTGAGTAGGGATTTTCAAAGTAGGTATTCATGATCTTTTGAATTTCCGTGGGATCTGTAGTAATTTCTCTCTTTTCAGTTCTTATTGCATGAATTTGGGTTTTTTCTTTCTTTCTCTTGATAAGGTTAGCTAGGGGTTTGTCAATTTTGTTTATTCTCTCAAAAAACCAGCTTTTTTATTCATTAATTCTTTGTGTTTTTTTTTGAGTTTCAATTGCATTGATTTCTGCTCTAATCTTTATAATTTCCTCTCTTTTATGAGCTGTGGGTTTAGCTTGCTCTTCTTTTTCTAGACGCTTGAGATGGAGCATTAGGTTGTTTATTTGTGCTCATTCTGTTTTCTTGATATGACAGTTTATTGCTATATATTTCCCTCTTAAGGCTGCTTTCATTGCATCCCACAGATTACAGTATGTTGTTTCTATATTTTCATTGAATTGTAGGTATTGTTTTATTTCTTCTTTAATTTCATCTGTAGCCCACTGTTTGTTCAAATGGCTGTTATTTCATTTCCATGTTTTTATGTAGGTTTTACAATTTCTTTTGCCATTAATTTCCAATTTCATTGTACTATGGTCAGATATAATGCATGGTATGATTTCAATATCTTTGCATTTACTTAAGAATATTTTATGGGATAATAAATGGTCTATTTTGGAGAATTTCCCATGTGCAGCTGTGAAGAATGTGTATTCTGATGTGTTTGGGTGATACACTCTGTAAACATCTACTAAGTCCAATTGCTCACAGGTATGATTCAGTTCTGTTATTTCTTCGCTGACTTTTTTTCTAGTTCATCTAGCTCTTTGTGACAATGGGCTGTTAAGATCTCTTGTTATAACTGTGTTCTTGTATATTTGGTTTTTCATGTCCATTAGTATCTGTCTTATATTGTGGGGTGCTCCTGTATTTAGCACATATATATTTATAATTGTTAGTCCTTCCTCTTGAATTTTACCTCTAACAAGTATGTAGTAACCTTCACTATATGTTTTAATCATTTTAGGTTTGAAGTCATGTTGTCTGCAAATAGAATAGCTACCCCTGCTTTTTTCTGGGTTCCTCTTCCATGGAATACTGTTTTCCATGCTTTGATTTTTAATCTGTGAGTTTCCTTTTGGGTCAGATGTGTTTCTTGCAATACAGCATATTGTGGGGTCATGTTTCTTGATCCATTCTGTCAATCTATTTCTTTTTATAGGTGAATTGAAGCCATTTATATTTATGGATAGCACTGATATGTACTGCCTTGACTTTGCCAGGGTATGTTCCAGTTGTTTCTTTCTGCTTTTCCTCTTATTTAATTGCTTATCCTACCCAGACTTTTTCTTTCTGTTGTTGTTTTGGGGATTGTGGTCATTTTTATGTCTTTCTAGTATGTCTTTCAGTACTCTTTCTAGGGTTGGTTTGGTGGACCTGAATTTCTTCAGTTGTTCTTTGTCATGGAAGTATCTTGTTTCTCCATTAAATGTGAATGAAAGTTTTACCGGGTACTGGGTAAATGTGAATGAAAGTTTTATCTGGGTTGAAGGTTGTTTTCTTTCAGGGCTTGATATAATTCACTCCAAGCTCTTCTTGACTTGAGGGTTTGTGCTGAAAAGTCTGCAGTGATTCTAATGGGCTTTCCTTGATAGGTGAGTTGTGTCTTTTCTCTGACAGCTTTTAGTATTCTGTTTTTATGCTGTATGTCTGACATCTTAATTATTATGTGTCTGGGTGTGGATTTATGTTGATTGTGAGTACTTGGTGTTCTATTTGCCTCACTTATCTGCATACCAGATTCTTTCCCCATGTTTGGGAAATTTTCTGCTATCATTTTTGTAAATACTTTATGCATGTCATTTGCGGGCACTTCTGTATCTTCGCTAATGCCCATTATTTTTATATTGTTGCTCTTGGCATCATCATGAAGCTTCTGGATTGTCATTTCATGCTGCTTTGTTAGTTTAAAAGTTCTGTCCTTTCCTGATCACTAGCTGTGATCCTGTCCTCAAGGTCCAAAATCCTATCCTCAGCTTCCTTTAGGCAGTTTTGCACACTTTCAATCAAATTTTTTGTTTCTTGGAGGTCTCTTTGAGTTTGTTTCATGAATTCTGCTTGTTTTCTACATTGTTCATATCAGTTTCCCATGCTCATATACTTTTTTCTCTAGTTCTTCTTTAGCTGCATTCAACAACGCCTTTACTAAAGTTGTCATTTCTGTCTTTACATGGGAGACTACTTCTAATATGATTTCCTCTATAGCCTGATGCAGTTGTTTTTTTGTTTCACTGGCTATCTTTTCAGAGATTCCCAGTGTGTTACTTTTGGACTCCTCTATTTCAGTGTCTCCTATACTTGCTTCTGGTTAACTATATGTTTGATACTGCATTTTGCTTTTTTGTTTTGTCATTTTCACTCTGCCTGGTGTTTTCTATGTGTAGGAGGGGATCACATACACTCTTTTCAGACACACCAAAGTCTTCCAGTTAGTTGGAGGGGGTTTTACTACTGGTCCTATTTATCCCCTGTACACCTCTATTTTAGGGGTATACTCAGCACATTGATACAGTCAATCTGGTGTAGTCCAAAGTTCACCACCTGGGAGTAACGTTCCAAATTTTCTCATACTAACTGGATTCTGCTGAGATCTTCTGATGTTCCAGGTAGGAGGGCAGGCCCATCTGTAGCAGTCCAGGGCAGTTTTCACTCTTGGGCGGGCCTCCTCAATGTTCCCGGTGGCAGGCAGATCCACAGGGTAGGTTCTGGGCAGCCTACCGTGATGCAGGCTTCCGCTATGTTCCCGATGGCAAGGCGGGCCCATGGGGGAGGTTCTGGGCAGCTTACCCCTGATGCAGGCTTCTGCTATGTTCCCGCTGGCAGGGCAGGCCCACGGTGGAGGTTCCAGGCAGCTTACCCTGATGCAGGCTTCTGCTAATTACCCAGTGGCCGGGCGGGACCACGAGGGAGCTTCTGGGCAGCTTACCACTGATTTAGGCTTCGGCTATATTCCCGGTGGCAGGGTGGTCCTGTTGTCTTGTTTTGAAAATTTAAAATAATTTTTCTGTTTAAAATAATATTAATAAATAGAAAGCTAACCACACACAGAAAAGTACTTATGTACGAAAAGACTCCCTAATTAAATGCATAGGAGATGGTATTATTTGACGTATAACATGCTATCAAAGCAACTTATGTGGTACCACCCTAAATTCTCAGATAATTTCTTTTCTGTGGGATGTCAGTGGCTTAGCCTATCTGGAACTATGCATGTAGAAACCAAGAGGTAGTTTAAACATAGATAAAATTAGAGATAATAAGGTGAATTTGGCTGAGGCTTCTATATGCAATTTGAAGAATCACAGAAACCATCTTCCAATTGGTGAGGTTCTTAGAGAATGAATGAAGTAATGCATGTCAGTGAGAGATCAGAAAATGATATAAGGAATCTAAGTAAGTACTCCAGATATGTAGACACTTATGTGGCTTCTTTTTAAAGTCTGAACAGAGCCTTTTTTCCTGTTACAAACAATGCAGACATTATAACATCGCATTTTCATCAACAAGTCCATGGTGATGAAAAAATTTCTGACTTTCTATTTCCCATGCATGGTATGTCTAAAAATGGAGTTAAAATAGTAATTGGTTCTTACCTGTGCTTGGTTATCAGCAACACCTTCCAATAAACACCTTCTGATAAACATCACTCTGTATCCTGAAAGCACAAGAATTATTGCTGAAAGGTTACAAGCTCAGCATCTCTCTTAAGCTTTTATTTGAAACATTTAGCTTTTATCTAAATCACTTGGCACCTTGACATAAGTAAGAAAGAGGGAGCTTTGTCAGAAAAATTTGGCTGTGGGTCTCTTTCCTTGACTTGGCAACTGTGATACACTGAGTAGGATCCATTGAGCTAAGGTTCCCACATCTGGAGAGTCCATCATTGTGTAACACCAGCACAGAAAATTGCTTAATAAGTGGCAACTCTGATTTCTCTTCAGAGACTAAGAAAGTGCAGCAAGTAATGTTGCACACATCTATGAAAACCAATAGATTCACTTTCCTTTATGCAAATATCATGTCATGTAATTATGTTTATAATTTGTTATGAAAAGAATGTTATTACTACTCTGCAGCAGATGAATCCTTTTCCTGTCTTGACTGTTTTGCCTATAAGAGGAACCATTCATTCCCTCTCTGCTCCTTTAGAGCTTTGCAGTTATTATCAAAGGACTGAGGTGGATCAACAGTCCCCTCATAATTTACTATAGAAACTCTGCCTCACTTGCCAGCCTATTACACTTATCCAATGATTAATAGAATCAGAGGAATCAGCGCTGATGTGGTGGGGAAGGTTAGTATTAAGCACATATGGGTTTAGTGCCATGCGTATTCATATGTTAATAGCTTTCTCTGACCATGCTTACTCCATGCTCAAATTCACTAGTTCTTGTTTCAGGTTTTGTCAGAATTTTAGAAGACATCCCTTCAGGGAGAAATGATCATTTTCTTTCCAATTTCTCTTCCAGTTGTGTTAGATAAAATCAAAAGTGTTGGTATATCCCACCCAGTAATATGGCACATGGATGTAAAATCAAGATAGAGATCTGGGATCTGCAGTAGAGGAGATCTGGGATGACACAGTATTCTCTGTGGAACAAAGGCTTCATGCCCAAAAGCTCATGACTTTTATTGGTATCCATCAGGAAGACAGGTAGCAGTCCAAGCAGAGTGCTAGGAAAAAGAAACTTTGCAGACATCAGCTATAATGAGAAGCAGCAATTTTGTATCAGGCACAAAGTTCTCTAATTAGAAATGTAAGGAAGTTTGATATATGCAAAGCTGACACATTCATTGCCAGGAAGGCATAACACTTTCTGAGACGCACGGCCTCAACTGAGATGTTATGCTTTAGCCGTGGAATTCTCAGACTAGTGCCTCTGTATCAGTCATCAACATGGAGGCTCTTCTCACCCTCATGTTGCTGCTTTGCCTTTAACAAGACCATAATTCCCTTAGTAATCCTCAATAATATTCTCTTAGTCAGTGAAGGGGATATCTGTTTCAGTATAGGTAGTACTGCATATCTCAATGAATAGAGTTGATGGAGAGGTCAGGGACAGATTGAGGCAAGGGATTTGTTTCTCAGGAAAGAGTAGCACAATGGTCTCCCACACTTAGGTACCATAAAACATATCATCTAGGTCACTGTAATGTGCATCATGTGGTATCACTCATGACTTATATAATGATACTTTGTTATAATCTTTAACAACGAGGAAAAGTGTTGAGTTCAATTTGACATGAGCAGATCTTTTAAAGAATATTCTGTTTTTTCAAGCAGTAGTCTAAGAAGAGGTAAAGTTGCAGAGAAAAACTGAGTCAACAGCAGCCAGGAGTATAGAAGAAGAAAGGAACTTTTATTGATGTCAGTAGATCCTAGAGGAGTAATCTCCAAAATCTGAGGTAGTAGTTACAGAGAGCTTGTTGTTTTATACAGGTTGGCAAGCAGAAGTTACAAAAACTAGCTAAGCTTTAGCTGAAGGTAATGGTACAAGGGATATCTTGTGCAGTGAGCATGGCTGTTTGTGGCCAAGTTGTTTTTAGCACATTCACCGCAGTTTCAATTTGATGACAGATCATAATTTAGCTGAGTTCAGTGGCAGAGAACAGAGTGACTGTAGCTTTTTTTTTTTTTAAACAAAATGGCTACAGTTAGGTTAGGATTTCTGCTTCAGTGACACATGACCTTGTCAACAAAGTTACAAACACAGTAAATAAGAAAATGAAGTACAATGAATTTCTTTCCTGGATTTTACATCTTAAGATCCTCATTCAATATTTATTGGATCATTCAATATTTATTAACTGAATGTGTAAAATGAAGTCATGTCTGTCAGACCCTTGTTCCCCAGTTATATGAATTTGAACATTATGAATGTGATTTCCTGCTTAACCCATGGTAGCTCAGAAGCAGAGAGAAGGGTGGAGCCATGTGAAAGATTTATTCTTTATGGCTGAATAGTAGCTCATTCTATATAAAAAAAAACTCACAAACTTTTACCCATTCATTGATTGATGTGCATTTGGGTTATTTTCAAGATTAAGCTATTACAAATTGTGCTGCTATACACGTGGATGTGCATATATTGCTGTGGCTGGATGCTTTTAATTTTTCTGGGAGGATAATAAAAAATAGAACAAGGTACATAAGAACAAAATATATAATAGATACTGTGAAATTGGAAGAAATCATTCCAAAGGAAACAGAAACTAGGAAGAGTAGAGGATTAAAGGAAAAATATAAAATAATGAGGAGAGAAGGATTAAATGGAAATAATGTTTTATAAATAAGGAAGAGGGTTTGAAGGGAGATGAGGGGAAGAGGGAAAAAAAAGCGGAACCCCAATATAGTTTGTACAGGTATAAAGTTTCTATGATGGATGGGATCATTACGTGTATCAAAATTGTTCTAATGAACTTAATAAAAAACTAAAAGAAGACCTAGATAGCTGCCTAAGGCTTTCATTCCTGTGAAGAAAAAGAACATTTGTGAACCTAAAATCAGATTTTACTGTACACTAAATCTCCTACTGTCTTGATCCTAGACTTGGCAACCTCTGCGATTATGAGAAATAAAGTTTTATAAGATATATACACACACATTATGATTTGCAGGACATGGCAACTTTCATCCTAACTTTACCACTCTGGAGATTGAAGCAAATGAAAATGGTTATTCATTACTGGAAGGCTGGCATCATTTGCATATTAAGACCATCCTTGAAAGTATAGGGAGAGAGGTAGAGGAGGCATATGGAGAGGAAGATGAATAGTGAGAATGAAAGGAAGACAGGGAGAGAAAGTGATGAGGAGAAAGGGAAATATTACAAAAATGTATATATGTCTACATTTTCAAGGTCCTGCCTACAGTAACCCATCTCTTTAGATCAGAACTTCTAACCTCACTGCATGTCCAGTTATGTACTCAGTGGATTAATGTACTGGTAATCAATATGGTACCCCATGATCCAGTCAACTTCCAGAAGCCTCACCTAGGAATATGCATGATTTGAGTTTATGTTAGATGTAAACCATACTGGACAGATTCCCTACATGATCAACATGGCTGCATGTAGAGCTGAGATGGATTTGACCCAGAGTCTTACAAATGGAAATGAATCTTTCTGTTGGCATAAACTGTGCAGGCTCAATTTAAGAGCTATAATTCAGCAAAAAACCACTTGTATGACTCTTAACTGCATCAGAAGAAAATGTAAATCATGCTTTTGGTGAGTAACAGGTGAAGGGCATAGGACTTTGTGTTTGCCTTCAACCAAAGTTATTTGTATGTCTAAGGCCTCAAGTTTTCTCACTGAGCATGCACATCATTCATAAGGATGCCTCTGTAATACTCTGATGTCTAGGTTATGGGTACATTTAAATGAATTCCTGGAGTACCTGAGTGAGCTGACTGACTCCAAATCAACATGAATGAGCAGCCTTGGAATTCAGATTTACCACTAGGTGCCTCAGGGTGAATATGTCAAGCGAGAGACAACATGAGAATCATTATTTGTCAATAGATATTTTAAGGATAAGTGATAATATTTGGAAATTAGAATTTATATTTTTTTCTATTTTACATGAAAAACAGTCACCTGGTAATAAAATATTTAACATAAAATATTGATAAATATTATATTATAAAATATTATATTATAAAAATTTTATATTATATTAAATTTTATATTATACATAAATATACAATATAAAATATAATTCTTAATTTCTTGGAATTGCACTGTTTCTCTTTGTGCCTCTCTTTTACCCTCACTGTCTTCATTTTGTTCTTCTTATTTATCTTCCTCTCCTTACCCCTCTTCTACCTCTCTGCTTATACTGTTAAGGTAGGCTCTTACTATGGAGATAATGTCAGCCTTCAAGTAATGAATAATCTTTTTCTTTCTGTTTGAATCTGCAGAGTGAGGAGGTTATGGGTGAGCACTAGCATGCCCAGCAGAATTGAAATCTCTTGGGATTAATATAAGTAAATCATTTAGAGTTTAGCTCACCAAGTATGCTGGAACAAACTTTTGATCCCAGTACTCTGAGTCTGGAGAATCCAAAATGTGAGCATTGGCAGGGCAATTTAGGGTCATATAAAGATATTGTTCAAAATAAAAACTAAATGTAACTGGTTATTTAGCTCAGTGTGAAGCCACCAGGTTCAATCTGCAGTTTTATTAGGAAAAAAATGAACAGTGGTTTGTGCTGATGCAGGACCCCTATACTTATGAGACAGAGGCCAAATCTCCACATACTAGAATCATTGCTAAGAAAAAAAATGTAAGGGAAATCTGCCTTCTTGTGTACTCATTATGTTTTAGAACTTCACATCTTCCCATGTACTTTTCTATCTTGTGCACTTTTCTCTGTAGAAAAAACTGAGTTTGGCACTCAGATTTTAGATAATTATGCAATTAAGATTTTGGCAAAAAGTAGATAAAACAGGTACTTGTACCGTAGATTGTTATTACAGTATGTTTAAGGATATAGTGAAGAAAAATGTTTGAACTTTTCAAAAAATAAATATTTGGCCTCAGTTGTTAGAATATACAAAGAGAAAAGAGGGTGATATATGCACAGTTGGAAAGGAAAAAAGAAGTCCTAAGATCTTATTCAGAAGATGTTTTTGAGATTCACTAGATTTATGATTGGCCCAGTTATCATGAGCAGGTTGGATGCAGGTGGAATGTGGAAAACTTTTGTCTATGGCCTTGAGGTCCATGACGTGAGTTTAGGACACAGAGTGAGAAGAGGGATGTTGGGATTAGAAGGACTCTGGAAACCATGGAAGAGAAAGCAGGTAGGAGGCAGATTAATGTCAGAGATATCTAAAGTTTGAGTATTTTTCTTTATTTAAGAATATGCTGCTAATCGTGTGAGAGCACTAAAGTGTCTACAAAGCTGCTATCACAGTGAAAGACTAATTTATACTGACAGATTGTGCTTCTTATGAGTCACTTAAGTACAGTGTACTGTGCTAACAAGCATTGGTTATTCTAGGTGGTATGATAGTGAGATGTATTTCTTCAGTTTTATTTATTTTTATTTTTTATTTATTTATTTATTTGTTTATTTTTTTGTACTGGGGATCAAATTCATGACCTAGTGCTTGCTAGGCAGGCATTTATGCCACTGAGCTAAATCCCCAGCCCCTATTTTTAAAATCTTTAATGCCATTTTTGTTTGATTTTAGGGAAATGCATTGTTCTGTGTTAATATTTCAAATAAAGTTTGTGTGCAAGTTTAATTTCTTTCTTTCTTTCTTTCTTTCTTTCTTTCTTTCTTTCTTTCTTCCTTTCTTTCTTTCTTTCCTGTTTTTAAGATATACCACACTTCAGTAATATGTTGTGTAGGTTAGATCTGTCTAATTATGTGGTTCATGTCTGATAAATTCCTAGGGCTCTGCATTCCTCAAAGAGAGATGTTTGAACTATAGGGAGGAAGTTGAAACCTTGAGATTTCCAAGCCTTGCCTCCACCTGCACGCAAGGGCAGGAAGCTGCCTTCATGCCCATCTGTCTCGCCACCCTTGGACGTGCCCTTCACCTCCTGGACCAAATATTGCTATTGATATTCAGTTCCCACTCCTCCTCTCCGGAATTTGGGCTGCAATGGATTAACTATGCTGGCTTGAAGGGATACTCAGTAACCCCTCACCCAAACAGAAGCCCTCAGCAGTCTCCTGTTGTTGTGGTAAGTTTCCCCCTAAAATAGAGGTCTTCAGTGGTTAAATAGGAGCAGTAGTGAAACTCCCTCCAGCTATAGGACCTTGGTGAGCTTGGCAAGAGTGTGAGTGATTCCATCATCCACACAGAGAACATTAGGAAGGTTGAGGAGTGTGCCAAGAAGGCCCCCCCCAACTTGGAGAAAGTTAAAAGAGCTTATGAGATACCCAGTAACACAGTAGGGTCCCAGCCAACAAAAACACAATAGACAGGGAGATCTGGTGACCTGGAACAACTTGAAGACAATAACAGCAGGAACTAAGGGTTAACTTACCTCAGTACTCCTAGGCTATTCAGCCAAGGAAGAATACAGAACTCGCCAAAAAGGCCCTGCAGGAGGAATGCAGGTGACTGGCCCTCCTCTTCATGGTGGTGCCCAGCAATTGGACAAACATCAACCACACAGTAGGACCCTAAGATACAAACTACCAAGAGTTGAGACTAGTGGGATTGAAAAGCCAAATGTTAGCCCACAAGGTGAAAATGACAAAATGAAAAAGCAAAATGAAATCTCAAACATCTAGTCCATCTGAAGAATGTTCGGGAGACACTGAAATAGAGGACTTTAAAAGTCATACACAAGAAATCTCTAAAAAGATATCAAGTGAAACAAAAAAGCAAATCCATGAGGCTATAAAGGAAATCAAATTATAAATAATTTCTCACATAAAGATACAAATGATAACCTTAGTAAAGGAGTGGCTCAGCATAGCTAGAGGAGTAATAGATAAAAACGTAGAGGAGCATGGAAAGTTGATTGAGTCCTTGAATGAACAATATAAAAAAGAAGGAGTATGCATGAAACAAATTCAAAGACATACCCAAGAAACAAAAAATTCTATTGAAGGCTGGCAAAACCATTTAAATGAAGTGAGAATAGAATTTCAGACCTTGAAGACAGGTTCACATATAACAATCATGAAAGTATAGAACTTGAAAATGTAACAAAGCAGCATGAAATGACAATCCAACAACCTTAAAATGATGCCAAGAAAAACAATATAAGACTAAGAGGCATCAATGAAGATGCAAGAGTCAATGCGAATGACATAACTGAACTACTTACAGAAGAAATAGCAGAAAGTTTCCCAAATATGGGGGAAAAAAGTGATATGCAGATAACAGGCATATAGAATGCCAAGCAGTCACAACCAAATTAAATATACACTGAGTTATATACTAATTAAGACCTCAGATTTACAGCATAAAAACAGAATACTAAAAGCTGTTAGAGAAAAGGCACAATTCACCAATCAAGGAAAGCCCATTAGAATCATGGCAGACTTTTCATCACAAACCCTCAAGTTATGATGAATTGGAGTGAAATATTTCAAGCCCTAAAAGAAAACAACTTTCAACCCAGATTGATGTACCTAGCGAAATTCTTTCAAATTTTTTGAAGAAACAAGATACTTCCATGAGAAAGTAGAACTGAAGAAATTCATGTCTACCAAACCAAACTTTGATGAGTATTGAAAGACATACTAGAGATAAAAATGACCACAATCTCCAGAACAACAAAAGAAAGAAACCACCAGACAAGGCAAGCAATTAAACAAGGTAGAAAAGCAAGAAACAACAGAAATATAACATGACAAAGTTGAGGCAGTACATATCAGTTATATCCATCAATGTAAATGGCCTCAATTTACCTATCAAAAGAAATAGGTTGACAGAATGGATCAAGAAACAGAATCCCACAATATGGTGTGTACAAGAAACACATCTGACTCAAAATGAAACTCACAGATTAAAAGTCAAAGGATGGAAAACAGTATTCCTTGACACAGGAACCCAGAAAAAAGCAGGGGTAGTTATTCTCTTTGCAGACAATGTGAACTGCAATGTGAAATTATCACATGCATATTATCTGGCTATAGTGCACTGAAACTGGAACTTAATGGCAAAAGAAATTGTTAAACCTAAATGAATACATGCAAATTAAATAACAACCTTTTGAAAAACCAGTGGGCTACAGATGAAATTAAAGAAGAAATAAAGCAGTACCTAAAATTCAACGAAAATATGGATACAGCAGACCTAAACCTATGGGGTACAATGAGAAAGGTTCTAAGAAGGAAATATATACCAATAAATTGTCATATCAAGAAAACAGAACAAGCAACAAATAAACAACTTAATTCTCCATCTCAAGCTTCTAGAAAAAGAAGAGCAAGCTAAACCCAAAGCTCATAGAAGAGAGGAAATTATGAAGATTAGAGCAGAAATCAATGCAATTGAAACTAAAAAAAGATACAAAGAATGAATGAATCGAAAAGCTGGTTTTTTGAGAGAATAAAAAACTGACAAGCCCCTAGCTAACCTTATCAAGAAAAACAAAGAAAAAAACTCAAATTCACGCAATAAGGACTGAAAAGGAGGAAATTACTACAGATCCCATGGAAATTCAAAAGATCAATAATACCTGCTTTGAAAATCTCTACTCACATAGGGTGGAAAACACAGAGGAAATGGACAGATTCCTAGAAACATGTGAACTACCAAAGCTCAACCAAGAAGTTAAATGAATTTTGAACAACCCAATATCAGGTATTAAAATTGAAAATGTAATTAAAAACTTACCAACAAAGAAAAGCCCAAGTCGTGATGGATTTACAGATGAATTCTACAAGAAATTTAGAGAAGATTTGATGCCAATACTCCTTAAACTCTTCAATGAAATTGAGAAGAAAGCAATCATCTCTAAATCATTCCTGGAGGCAAGTATAACTCTCAAACCAAAACCAGAGAAAGACCCAAGCAAAAAGGAGAACTATAGGCCAATCTCATTAATGAACATAGATGCAAAGATTCTCAATGAAATCCTGGCAAATAGAATGCAGCAAATCTTAAAAATTATACATCATAACCAAGTGGGGTTCATTTCAGGAATGCAGGGATGGTTTAACATACGCAAATCAATAAATGTAATACACCACATCAACAGAGCCAAAAACAAAAACCACATGATCATCTCAATAGATGCAGAAAAATCTTTTGATAAAGTGCAGCAGATGTTCATGATAAAAACCTTTCAGAAACTTGGAATACATGGTGTCTACCTCAACCTTATAAAGGCCATCTATGACAAACCTACAGCCAACATTATAGTAAATATTCAAAAACTGAAAGCTTTCACTTTAAAATCAGTAACAAGGCAAGGATGTCCACTATCACCACTCCTTTTCAATATATTTCTTGTAAAACTAGCCAGGGCAATCAGACAAGAGAGAGAAAAAAAAGGAGTAAAGATAGGAAAGGAAGAAGTTAAATTATCACTATTTGCAGATGGCATGATACTGTATATAGAAGACCCAAAAAACTCAATTAGAAGACCACTAGAGGTAATAAACAAGTTCAGCAGTGTAGCTGGATACAAAGTCAGTGATCAAAAATCAATAGCATTTCTGTAGACAAACAAAAAAGTCACTGAGAGAGAAATTATGGAAATATCACCCTTTACAATAACATGTTAAAAACTGAAATACTTAGGAATCAACGTAACTAACACTGTAAAATACCCATATGCTGAAAATTATAGTATGCTTAAAAAAGGAGATTGAAGAAGATATTAGGAAATGGAAGGATATTCCTTGCTCTTGGCTAGGAATAACCAACACTGTGAAAATGGCCATACTCCCAAAACTGTTATTACACAGATTTAATGCAACCACAATCAAAATACCATTGACATACCTCACAGATCTATAGAAAACACTCTTAAAATTCATTTTGAAACAGAAGAAACCTAGAATAGCAGATGCAGTTCTGGGCAACAAAGGCAGGTCAGGAGGCATCTCAATTCCTGACTTGAATCTATACTACAAAGCCACAGTGATAATATCAGCATGGTACTTGCAAAGAAATAGACCTGAGGATCAATGGAACAGATTAGAATATGCAAGCACAACTACAAAGACACTCAGCCACCTGATATTTGACAAAGGGGCTAAACATGTTCACTGGAAGAAGGATAGCCTCTTTAATAAATGGTGTTGGAAAAATTGGCTCGCCACATGCCAAAGACTGAAATTAGATCCATGCCTATCACCATGCACAACACTAAAGTCTAAATGAACAGGGACCTAAATATCAAAACTGAATCTACTGGGAAACATGGTAGGTAGAAATCCTGGAGACATAGGGGTAGGCAGAGAATTTATGAACAAAACGCAAGCTGCATGGGAAACACTTCAAAGAAGCAACAACTGGCATTTCATATTGAAAAGTTTCTGCACTTCAAAAGAAATCACCAAGAGAGTGAAAAGAAAACCCACAGAGTAGGAAAGAATTTTAGCCAGCAACCCCTCAGACAAAGGACTTATATCCAGAACATATAAAGAATTGAAAAACATCAAGCCCCCGAAATTCAAAGAACCTCTTCAAAAATGGGTATCTGAGATGAACACACAGTTCACAGAGAAAGATATACAAAAGGCAAAAAAAGTATGAAGAAATGTTCACCATCAACTTTCTCGGTCATTCAAGAAATCCCAAATTAAAACAACGTTGAGATTTCATCTCACACCAGAAAGAATAGCTGCTATCAAGAAATCAACTGATAACAAATGTTGGCGAGGCTGCGGGAATAAAGGAACACTGCTCCGCTATTGGCAGGAGTGCAGACTGATGCAACCACTATGGAAATCCATATGGAGAATTCTCTCAGAAGACTAGGATTGGAAGTTCCATTCAACCCAGCTATCCCTCTCCTGGGAATTTTCCCAGAAGAATTAAAAAGGTCCTATGACAGTGATATATGTGCACCAATGTTCATAGCAGCACAATTTGTAATAGCTAAATCTTGGAAACAACCAAGATGCCCATCAACTGCAGAGTGGATGAAAAAGATGTGGCATTTTTATACAATGGAATATTACTCAGCTATAAAAAGGATGATCTTGAGGCCTTCATAGGTAAATGGAGACAACTTGAGATTATCTTCATTAGTGAAATAAATAAGAAACAGATTTATAAATATCACATTGTGTCTCTAGTGTAAAATGTAATAAGAACTAGAAGAATGTGTAATTGCTATTGTAGCAAAGAGAAAAAAAATGCTTCAAAGGACATAACTGCATGTATGTTTGAGTGTGTAAAATAGATGACCATATTACTGAATCTTTTTTGGATCCTTGAGCAGAACTGTTTGCAGTCTCACTGTTTGAATGCCTACTATGTATCCTTTAATTTTGTAACATGAACAACTATATCCAAGATGACAATATGTAACTTATCAACTAGTGATTTCTTAGGGCTTTTTTCCTTTGGAATTCTGTATTGTGATACCCTTTTTTTCTGTTTTGTTTCTTTTTTCTCTTTAAATAATATTTTTAAAAATCCATGTTTGATTTAGTTTTATGAGATAAAGTTTCACCATGTAGTTTAAACTGACCTGGCACTCTCTTTGAGACCAGACTGTCTTTGGACTTAAAAAACCTCCTGACTTAGCCACTGGAGGACTGAGATTATAGGTGTGAGTTACCACAGCCAGCCAAAATTTTCATCCTTGGTGTGTTCTATGTACCATTCATCATGTTTACTAATGTAATTTCTCTATGTGTGTAAACTGCTGAGGTTAAGTTCCTCAATGACTCACCAAATCCCTTTTGGTACTAGAAATGTCATAAACTCACAAATTAAAATAAAATGCAGGATGTATGATGATGATCAGGTCGTCTTTCCCTGAATGTAAGCTGTTCATATGCTGAATATATGCTGTTCAAGTCAGAGTAGTCTCATGTTCAGCAATCTTTTTTGCCTTTCATAAATTTTGAGTAACACTGATATTGTTTAATTAATAGTGTGAATTATGTCTTAGGAATATGACAATAGGACTCTATATATTCAAATATACATCTATCGTATTGTAGATATTAAAGTAATTCCATGAGCTGCTTATTGGTAAGAAATTTACTTATTAGAATGCATTTTAAAACACATTGATTTAAATGTATTACATAGGGTTTAAATCAAATTTAGTGGTACTCATATCTTTTACTTTTCTAAAACAAAAGAGAAGTCTCAAGATGTCCCCCAAAATTTTGTATCCCACCATCACAGAAATGCACCAATGATTTCTGAGATGATCTCCAGTGATCTGAAGTCATGTACCAAAGGGGCTGTGTTAAGTTTTTATAACATCTCCTATCGAGTAAAAGTGAAGAATGGTTTTCTACTTGGTAAGAAAGCATTGGAGAAGGAAATATTATCAAATGTAAGGTATGTGTCTGATCTCTTTAAATGAGTATTTCTTTAAGCTGTAGTGAATTGTATAGGATTTCTATATTACCAATAGTATCTCATGAGCTGTTGTGTCCATGTATATGTATAGGTACATAGACACATAATTTCATTTTTTGTGAAAATTTTGAAATCATAGCATGCCTTTTTTATTATAAAGACATTTTTAAAAAGTGATAAACATGTATATATCAAAAGATTATTGAAAGGAAAAATGTGGCATTTTGTACACTATAGAGTACTGCACTGCTGTAAAGAATGACAAACTTGAGCCATTTAAAAGAAAATGGATGCACCTTGAGACCATGATGTGAAAATCAGATACACAAACAAATAATAATAGTTACTCAAATATGACAAAACAAAAATGTAAATAAACAGAAAAATAGAAGATACATAGCATGATGTAGGGACATAGATTTTGCTCAAGTGGAAAGGGGGTCAAGAAATGGAGGGAGCAGGGTGGAGGGGAGGAAAAGGGGGTGAGGCAAATATTGTGATGCATTCTGTATGTACAGGTAATCCCCACAAAGGAAGTAATTAGTACATAATAGGAACATGTACTAAAAATTATCTTGTGTGTATATCAAATATATGTGCATATGTATCTCTTCTGGTTCATTTCAATGGACAGAAATAGAGGTTATATGTATTCATGAACCTATACACACATACGTAAGTATCCATATAAAATCCATGATTTATCACTAATTCACCAATTTATCTGCATCTTTCCATATTTTCAAGTTTGTGAAATCTCTAAATAAAGAGAAAAATCTGTTTCCTAATATTCTTACTATGCTTGTAATATGCTTGGTCTTTTTTTAATTCCCTAATTCAAGCACTTCCCACCCTTGGCAGTCTCTTTGATTCTTCCCACCTTTGTCCCTTTGCAGCTCATGCCTTTTAGGTTGGGAATTGCTGCATCTCTACACTGAATTCCATCATTTGCCCATTCAGAAAGAGACATGAGGGGTATGCTTAGTAGGAACTATTAACAAAGTATTTGCATGTGAAAGAACAATACAGTTATGATAACATACTCTGAATATGTGTCCAAAAATGGTACCTAGCCGACATTCACTGTTTAAGTAATCAAGAGGTGGAAGTGAGAATGGTATACTTCACCATTACTCCTAGAAATAATCTAGAAAATATTGTGCTTCCTTTTCTTGCAGTTTGTTGCCCAGTGAGCCTATAAGTCTTAGCTCTAGAAGGGGCAATGATTGTATAAATGGTCACAACAGTGATTTCACTGAACTGAAATCAAAGACTTCAATCTATTTGGGGCACATTAGACCTGCGTCAACAAAAAAGTTCTCCAGAAGTATGTACTTTAACTAAATGTCTGATATATGATGCCATTTTTCCTATCGCCAGGATTCATAGTCTAAAGAATCATACACCATCACTCCTAGTACCTATCTAGGAAAAGTTTTGCTTCATGTTCTTGCAGCCTTATGCTTAGTGAACCTAGAACTCTTAGTTCTAGATGGGGAGATGATTGTAAAAAGGGACAGGATGATTCTTTCCATTGAACTGGAATCAAAGATTTCACACTGATCATTTTGGGCACATAAGGCCTGGATTACTGAGATTTTAAAAGAGAGTTATGTTGTTGAGAGGGAGTTGATCAATAATGTAAAAGATGAATTGGACTAGCCCTCTACAACGGATGTAAGCAAGAGTACATTTGGAGTGCAGGAGATCCCTTAGGCTGTATAGTATTAGCTGGCCCAGGTACTCAGGTCAGCTACTCTCTCATCACTGAAACACAAATCCCAACACTCACAAATTATCAACTACTTCAAGGAAGAAATGGTATGGTAGAGGGGAATGGTGGAAGAAAATCTGCTCAAATCATAGCTGCCAGAAACAGATAAAGAAGCAGGGGAGGTGGGAAGGGTGATATATCCTTCACAGTGGCTCTCCCAGTGACCATGACTAACCAGACTCCATATCCTAGCAGCACATCAGGTATAACACTTGCATGATTCCACCACCATATAAAAGCCCCACAACTGAGCATATGAGAGCTCCGGGGGATGTTGAAGATATAAATGATAGCAATGGGAAACTATCATGCTCAACGCAGCAGGGTGGACAAAAGTCTCAGACCTTTCGTGAATGAAGGTGTCACTCCAGCAGACCAGGAACAAAGAGCTATTGAGGTGTTTTCTGAAGACCAACAAAGTACAATATGAGTAGTAAAAGTTAGTCATCAATACCAGCAAGACCACCAGCCAGTTATAGAAGTAAGGATTATGACTGTTACGAGCATTTCCATCCTAATTTGTTAATATATTTGTGCATATTACCACATTTATTAAATGAGTATCTTTTTTTTCTTTCTTTGTAGCATAATGTTCATTGGTTCTGCAACATTGTTGCTATTGCACGATTATAGTTAAGTTAATGAATGTCAGGAGAGGAGTAAGGGTCACCCAGTGGAAAAAGTATGTCTTCTGATCTTGGAAGGAGTTAGTGTGCTTTTGTTTATATACATATAGTCATACCACGTTAGGTGTAATTAGGAACTTTCTATTAAATTTGGAGATTAAGAATTGTTTAAGGAAATGTGCCTCGTTGTCAAGTTTACAAAGGACAAAATGTGATCATTAATTGTGTTATTTCAACTTGAATAAGTACCACCTAGGAAATTACTAAATTCCAGTTGTGTCAGTGAAAGACTGACATGTCTGTCAATAATCTGAGTTTAGAAGACCAAATATGGAATTGAAGGCTCAGAATTCAAAGGGAAAAAGGAAGTGTTACTTTTTTTTTTTTTTTTTGCACCAGTCTTCCCCATTGCTTTTGAACATTGGGCTCCACTTTCTTCAGCCTTTGAGCAGAGCTTTTCTATGCAGACTCTTCAGCGTGCTGATGGAGACTCACACACGTAACTATACTGTGAGTTTTCAGGCTTCCAGCTCTGGCTGCTCCTGGATCCTCTGGATCCTCTGGATCAGCAGCACACAGAGGGCCGTGCTGGGATTTCCCACCTCTGATTCTGCAGATGGCTCTGTGACTCTTCTACTTCTGATCTGTAAATCAACCTAATAAATCTCTTTTATAATTATGTATTCTTTAAATCAATTTTGTTCCTGTAGAAAACTCTAATTAGTGCACTGACCAAAGGGATAAGTGATTTTGAGAATCCAGTGGTGCCTCCCTTCATGAATTTAATTCATTCCATGATTCTGTTCTCAACCAGAATTTTTCATGAATAGAATCAAATTTCCCCATAAGGTTCAATGTAAGTAAGATTCATTCATTTTTTAAATATAATCTTTAACCATAAGACTGTAAAACAAAGTAGAATACATGACAGAAAGAAGGCAGAAACGCTAAGCGAACTCTATCGTTCTGCACATGATTGTCAGCTTTATGATGGCTTACACTTCATATCGTGGTGGTTGCTATGCACTTTCTTTTGGGTTGTGCTAGATCAAATAATACTGGATGGCACCGTATGTGCTAAAAACCTCGCCAAAGGCCCTTTAAAGAAATAAGCACAGGTCTATCTGCAACCACCGTCTCGACTAGAGGAAGCTACAACCTTGTGCCAGAGCTCTGAATATGTCTGCATTTATGTTCATGTATGGAATGGGCTGTGGTCTAGTTTGCCACCCAGTGTGGAGTTCGTGAGCAGGTTTTGCCAAATGCAAACCAAATTGTTCACACACAGAAGTGTTTATGAATCAAGGTATTACTGTACATGAAATGAAATTAAAAGAGACCTGAGCCACTTTTATAAGTTGTGACTGAAAAATATCTTTACTTTCTATTCTAATCCTCTATTCATGTTTTTATTCATAGGTTAATTCTCACTGTATATAATATCACTAAACTGTATTAATGTATTCATTTAAGACACTAAGTTAGAACAATTTTGTTTAATATGGAACAGTAAGTTGATATATTTTTATGTTTACAGTGGGATCCTAAGACCTGGCCTCAATGCCATCCTGGGACCTCCAGGTGCAGGCAAATCTGTGTAAGTGTAAAAGAAAGTATTGGTCAGCTTTCTTCGTATACTTCCTTTTAAAAATCACTGATACATGAACTGGGGTTGGTTCAGTATTTGCTGTGCATGTCTGGTCTGGTCCTAGGTGTTGTGAATTATGTGCAGTTAAGCCAGCTCCTAAAGGACCACAAAATTTTATTGGTCACGTTTACTAGTAGGACATAATAAAGTGACTTGCTTTCTGCAGCCAATAGTATGAACGAGTGAAGTGTGAAAATAAATGGATAATGTTTAAAATGGGAAGATGTAACAGAAGTTTTATGTAAGATCATGAGTCTGACATAAAAGAGCACATTACCTGGGTTGGAACCTCTAAATTCTGACACCAATAAGATAATTTGGGAGGTCTGTGTCACGTAAACCAATGATAACATAATTTTATTTCAAGGGACTTTCAAGTATCACATAATAAACATATATATTTAAACAAATTATAGAATTTGTTGACTAGTATATTTTCTAATGGGCAGAAAATATGAGTGATATGGCCTGTGTCTTAGGGATAGAAACCCCATAATACGTTTATTCTTTCATAGGTTGTTAGATGTCTTAGCCGCAAGAAAATATCCAGATGAATTCTCCAAAGATGTTTTGATAAATGGAGAACCTCGTTCTGCCAATTTCAAATATCACTCAGGTTATGTGACACAAGTAAGTGTTACTGGATTTGCATTTTGGATTTCCTCATTTTTATACGGGCAAGTGCTTTGGCTTATAGCTTCCAGCTTATTGTATATAGAACTAAGTTTCTTTACACCACATTTTAATAATTATCTACTAGATTTAGTGTGGCATTATGAAAATGCAGATGGATATGTACCATGATTTTTTAGGACAGTGGTATCAGTTCTACATGGTATATCTATGTGTTCCAAAGTGTCTAACCTTATGTTTTCTTCACTTTTCCCTCTCCCTTGAAGCTGTCTTTGGCAAATCATTGTAGGAGGAAATCTGAAAGGATTTGCTATCATTCTTAATGAGATAGGATAAAAGAAATAAGAAATAGGTAGAAAAGAAACATAAAAATTGAAATGTTAAAATTATGTTTAGAAAACAAAATTATACTTTTAAGAAAAAGTTCACAGGACAAGGTTTTGTTTCCTTGATTCTGGCGGTCACCCCATCTCATTACACTCCCTTCATCCTTAATGAAATAGTGCTAAAGTCCTAAAAGTCCTTTTATAGTAGCTTATAAATTCCAGGAAGTAGATGTTCCTTAGGTCTGTAAATTACTTTTTTCCTCCACCCAAACCAAACCAAACCAAACCAAAACAAACCAAAACAGAACAAACAAACAAACAAAAAACAACAAAAAAAGCTCAACTTTGGGAATAGACTCTTTAAAGTTCAAACATATGGGCTATAACCCAAAGGACATCTTACAATGCTATGAGTTCCTTTTTCAGACATGTGCTAAAAATTCTTTTTCTGCAAGGATATCAACAAAACTCAAGTTTATTGTAAGACAGCAACACACTACTATTGTGTGTCCTCTCCTTGTATGTGTAAATGTGTTGCAAAAATTATTCCAGTAGGTTCTGCAACTGCCTATACAAGTAGTTACTGTAACTTATAGAATGCAGTGATTACCAGTATCTAGAGATTTACCTTGGCTATGTTGCATTCTTAGGTTAAGTGACATGTTCTAGAATGATGGATGAGCTTTAAAAAGGCTGTTTTTCTCTCTAAAATACCATTTGTCTTAAGGATGATGTCATGATGGACACACTAACAGTGAGAGAAAACTTACACTTCTCGGCATCTCTTCGTCTTCCCACAACCATGACAAATAATGAAAAAAAGGAAAAGATTAATGACATCATTGAAGAATTAGGTCTGGATGCAGTGGCAGATGCCAAGGTAATGTGATTAAAGATGATACAATCATAACCACACAGTAAAACTTCTCTTCTATAAAAAACATGACCTTATTCAGTGTTTTCTCTGTTGTCAAAGTGGCTGCTTTTTGTAATGAGGAGAAAGGCATCTAGTTACATCAAAAAAGGCAGTTAAATTAAGCTGGAAAAATTAATTTAAGGATGGTTGAATCCTGAGGGTAGAACAAGCTCTAGTTCCACAAGTAGTGTTTATCATATTAACCTCACTCATTCTTATTGCTCTGGACCATTTGATAATTTACACTAATTTTTAGTTGTGTTTTTCTGTTTTGAAACTTAGGAATTTCTCTCTCTCTCTCTCTCTCTCTCTCTCTCTCTCTCTCTCTCTCTCTCTCCCTCCTCCTCCCTCTCCCTCCCTCCCTCCCTTCCTCTCTCTCTTACTCCAGGGAAGTTTGATCTATTGCCTTTTGAACACTCTGGAATTGATAAATAATGAGATACAAGGATTTTTGCTCACAAAACTTGCTTACAGCAAGTAACATGTACTGAGCATTACTTTGTAATATATATATTAAACTAAAAAGGATAAAAAAGATATAGAGTTTCAAAAAAGAAATAGGATATTAACAACAGTTAATATGTTCATATTGTTATCTTGAAAGTAATTGTTCAGATTACATTTAGATTTGAAAAAATGGTCAATCAGACCATGAAAACCCAACTGTTTTTATTGATGAACATAGCTTAGTAGTATAGTTACCTATGTTGTATTTATTTTATGTACACACATATATATGTATGTGTATGTGTGTGTATATATATATATATATGTTTAAATTCTTTCCCATTCTTTATTTTCTCCTTTCCCCTTTCCCAGATATTCTTTCCTTTTGAATAATTTCTTTCCTTTCATTTTCACAATACCTATTGTACATGTAGGATCTTATTTACTCATTTGTTTCATCTAGAGAGGCAATACAATATTTATACATGTGAGTCTGACTTATTTCACTTAGGAGTATAGTCTCTAGGTGCGTCCATTTACCTATAAAAGCCTCAAGTTTATTCTTCTTTATAGCTGAGTAATACCCCATTGTATAAAAATACCACATCACTTTTGCCCCTTCTGCAGTTGATGGACATTTGGGTTGTTTCTAAACAAATTGTTATTACAAATTGTGCAGCTATAAACATGGGTGCACATGTATTGCTGTGGTATGATATTTTCAGTTCTTTGGGAAAATACTCAGAAAAGGAATAGCTGGATTGAATGGAACCTCTAATCCTGGTTTTTTGAGGAATCACCACATGAATTTCCACAGTGGTTGTACCAGTCTACATTTCGACCAACAATGGAAAAGGGTTCCTTTTCCCCCACAGCACCCTTCAGCATTTGTTGTTGCATAATTTCTTGATGTTAGCCATTCTTTCTGGAGTGAGATGCTATCTCACTGTTATTTTAATTTGCATTTCTTGAATGATCAATGACATTGAACATTTTTTCATATACATATTTGCCAGTTGTATTTCTTCATCTGAGAAGTATGTATTGATCTCAGATGCCCATATTTGAATTGGGTCTTTAAATTCATGGATCCTGATGTTTTTTCAATTCCTTATATGTTCTGTATATAAGTCCCTTGTCAAAGGGACAGTTGGCTAAAATTCATTCTCTTTTTGTGGAGTTTTTTTTCACTGTGTTGGTGATTTCTTCTGATATGTAAAAACTTTTTAATAAGATGAGATCTCATTTGTTGATTTTTGAAGTACTTCTCATGCGGTTTATGTTTTGGTCATGAACTCTTTGCCTACCCCTATGTCTCCAAGCTTCTACCTAACTTGTCTTACAGTAGATATAGTGTTTCTGTTTTGATTTTTAGATCTTTGATCCATTTTGATGTTAGTTTAGTACATGATGATAGACATGGGTCTAGTGTTAGTCTTTGGCATGTGGAAAGCTGATTTTACCAGCACCATTTATTACAGAGGCTGCCTTTCTTCCAGTGAGCATGTTTGGCCCCTTTCTCAAAGATAAGGTGGCTGAGTGTCTTTAATTGTGTCTGCATCTTCTAAGCTGTTCCACTGATCCTCAGGTCTGTTTTTTGCTGGTATCACGCTGATTTTATCACACTACAGTTGTAGTATATTTTCAAGTCTGGGATGGTGATGCTTCCTTCTGTGCCTGTTTTGCCCAGGATTTCCTTTGTTTTTCTCAGTCTTTTCTGTTTCCCAGTGAGTTTTAGGAATGTTTTTTCTAGATCCTGTGAAGTGTGGTATTTTGATTGCAATTGCATTAAATCTATACAATAATTTTGGGAGAATGGCCATTTTCCCACCTTTGGTTCTTCCTATATAAAAGCAATGGGTATCTGTTCATTTTCTGATATCCTCTTTAATCCCCTTTTTTATAGTACTGTAGTTTTCATCATATATGTCTTTTACATGCTTTCCTAGATTGATTCCTAAGTATTTCATTTTTTGGATGTTACTGTGAAAAGTGTGAATTTTATAACTTCTCTTTCGGTGAGTTTGTTGTTTGTGTACAAGAATGCTATTGATTTTTGTGTGTTGACCTTGTATCCAATATGAATTTGCTTATTAACTCTAGTAGTATTTTGGTGGAATTTTTGTGGTCTTCTATGGAGAATATCATGTCATCTGCCAATAATGATAATTTGACTTGTTCCTTTGTATTCTTATTCCTTTTATTTCTCTCTCTTGTTTAGTTACTTTGGCTCATGTTTCCAGAACTATATTGAATGAATTGGAACAGTTGACACTTGTGTGTTTTTCATGATTTTTAAATGGAAACTTCCAGTTTTTGTTCATTTAGTATGATGTTGGCTGTTGTTTCATAGATGGATTTTATCAGATTGAAGTAATGACCATCTATTTCAATTTTATGTGGGTTTTTATCATGAAAAAGGGTTGGATTTTATCAAGTTTTTCTGCATCTATTGAGATGACCATGTCATTTTTGTCTTTGGTTCTATTAGTATGGTGTATTACATTTGTTTTTTCGCATATGTTGAAGCATCCCTGCATTCCTTGAATGAGTCTCTCCTGGTCATGCTGTATTATCTTCTTGATGATTTACTTTATTCTGTTAGCTAGTACTTTACTGAGAATTTTTGCATCTATACTCATTAGGGAGATTGGCCTGTAATTCTCTTTTTTGCTTGGTCTTTCTCAGTTTAGGTATCAGAGTCATAGTTACCTCCGAAAGTAAGTTAGGGAGAATTTCTTCCCTTTCAATTTCATGAAAGAGATCCAAGAGTGCTAGTGTTAAAGCTCTGTAAGTTTCTTGGAGAACTCATCCATGAATCCAACAGGTCCTCGGCTTTTCTTTGTTGGTAGATTTTTAATTACATTTTCAATTTCAGTAACTGATACTGGGTTATTGAAAATTTTTATGTCTTCTTGATTCAGTTTTGGTAATTTATATATTTCTAAGAATCTGTCCATTTCTCTTGTGTTTTCCTTGCTGTGTAAGTAAACATTTATGAAGTAGCTATTGAACAGGATCTGTAGTAATTGCCCCTTTTACAATCCTCATTGCCTGAATTTGAATTTTTTCTTACCATTTCTTGATAAGGTTGGCTAGGGGCTTATCTGTAATTTTTTATTTTTCATGTCTATTAGTATTTGTGTTATATCATTGGGTCCTCCAATATTTGATGCATATAGGGTTATAATTATTATCTCTTTCTTGAATTTTCTCTCTAACGAGTAGATAGATAGCTTCTTTGTTTCTTTTTATCATTTTTGGTTGGAATTTCACATTGTCTACAAACAGAATAGATATCCCTGCTTTTTTCTGTGTTCCTATTGAATGAAATATTGTTTTCCATTGCTAGGCTATTAGTCTGTGAGTTTCTTTTTGAGTTAGATGTGTTTCTTGTGTTTTGTTGGATCTTGTTTCTTGATCCATTCTGCCAATCTATTTCTTGTAATTGGTGGGTGAATTGAGGCCATTTACATTGATAGTTGTCACTGACATGTATTGGCTTATATTTGCCATGTTATTTTCCTATTATTCCTTTCCTGCTTTTCCCCTTTGTTTAGTGGCTTGCCAGGTCTGGTGGTTTGTTTTTGTTGTTGTTCTGGTGATTATGGTCATTTTTATCTCTATCTAGAATAACTTTCAGTAGTCCTACTAGGGTTGATTTGTTGGACATGAATTTCTTCAGTTGTTCTTTGTTGTAGAAGTATCTAATTTCTCCCTTAATATTGTGAGATAGTTTTGCAGGGTTCATCATCTTGGATGAAAGTTGTTTTCTTTCAGGGATTGAAATGCTTCACTCTCTTCTCTTCTTGAGTTGAGATTTTCTGTTGAGAAATAGGCTGTGACTCTAATCAGCTTTCCTTGATTGGGTTCTGTTTCTTTTCTCTAACAGCTTTTAGTATGCTGTTTTTAAATTTCTGTTTTTAAAATTCTGTTTTCAAATCTGGGATCCTGATTATTATATGTCTGGGTATAGATGTATTATGATTATGGTTGTTTGGAGTTCTATATGCCTCACTTATCTGTAGATCAGATTTTGTTCCCATCCTCAGGAAATTTTCTATCACTTTGGAATGTAGTTTTTTATGTCATTTGCATTGACTTCTGCCTTTTCATCAATGCCTATCATGTTTATATTGTTTTTCTTGCATAGTCTTGGAGCTCTTAAATTGTTATTTCATATTCTCTTTTACTTATGAATTCTTTCCTTTCATGATCACTAGCTATGATCCTGTCATGAAGGTCTGAAAGTCTCTCTTCAGTTTTGTTTAATCACTTTTGCCGGCTTTCAGTGGAATTTTTATTTTCCTAGATATCTCTTTGAATCTGTTTCATGCATGCTATGTCTTTCCTTTTTGTTTATTCAGGGTTTCTATCATTTTTCCCTGCTCCTATAATTTTTAAAACTCTATGTTCCCTTAGTGATTCTGAGTAGCTCCTTCATTAAGTTTGTCATTTCTTTATTTACTTGAGAGATTATTTCTGATAGGATTTCCTCTGTTGCCCATGAATGTGTTTCTTTATTTTACTTGCTGTCTTTTTAGAAACTGCAAGTGTTTGAGTTCCAGCATGCTCTATTTTGATGTCTCCTGTACTTGTTCCAGATGGGCTGGGGTTTCAGATCGAATTTTGCTTTTTTGTTTTGTCATTTTCATCTCTTCATTAATATTTAGGATTTTTAATCCCACTAGTCTCAATGCCTGTCCTGTGTGTCTTAGTGTCCTACCTTGTGGTTGACATTTTCCCAGTTGCTTACATTCACTCTTGCTGCCATGTAGGGGAGGGGCCAGTCACCTGAATTCCTCTTGCAGAACCAGTTGGATGAGTCCTTTATTTTTCCTAGGAGGACTAACCTAGGAGTATTGTTGTGAAGCAACTCTTAGCCTGTATTGTTGCTGCAGCTTTAGAGTTTTCCAGACCCCCAGATCCACCTGTCCTTGTTGTGTGCCCCAGCCAAACTCTACTGTGTTACTTGGGGTTTGAAGGCCCAGCCAGGTTCGTCTGGGTAGGCTGAGGCTTGCTGGCACTCTCACCAGCTCACCTGGGGTTCTTTTTATGGAAGAAGGGCTCACCTGTGCTTTCATTGGCCTCCTAAGTCCTCTGGGTTGGTGGACAGTTCACCAAGACTCCTGCCTACCCACTGAGATCCTTTGTTTGTGGAAGGACTAGCTGTGCTCTCTCTGGCCCGCCTAGGTACCGTGAGTTGGGGAAAGGATTTGCCAAGGTCTCTGCAAGCCACCAAGTTACTGTAGGTTGTAGAAGTGGCTGCTGATGCTCCTGTGGGCTGCTGAGGTCCTTTTGGTGTGGGGAGGGGCCCAGTTATGTTTTATGGCCTTTCCCCTCCATCTTCCCTATCTACATCTGTCCTTTCTTCTCTTTCTCTTTCGTTTCAGACTATTCTCTGTGAAGCTCACCTTCATGTTTTAGAAATAAGAGTTTAGGCAAAAGTAAAGAAGAACAAAAAAGAAAAGAAAAGCCTCCCTACTTTAAAGATTGTGCAGCTATATGAAAAGAAGTCCGAAGAATGAGTGGCTCCTTTAGTTGAGAACTCTGTATAAAAGAAATCCTAAGCTGTTATTTGGGATTTTAGGTAAAAATGAGCTATTTAAATGGTAATGACTTTGCTTTATTCCAGTGTGACATCACCTACCTAGAGTCAATGCCATCATTTGTTTTCTTATTATGAATGGTTCATCTTTCCTTTCTCTGTTTATTTTACTTGATTTTTCCTTTCCCACAAGGTTTTTCCATTTACTTTAAAAAATTATTTATTGTTTCATATTACTGTCTGAGACTTTCAGCAAAACATTGAAAAAATTATTGGCTTCTTAAAAATTCATATAATGTAACTGATTGAAATAATTATAATTTTTTACTTTTTATTATATTGTAAATATAAAATGACAAAATTCAAAGAAAATAATATCTCTTCACTCATAATATCATAGGAAACAACTTGATTTCTCAGTTTTTATATTTTATCACATAATTCAATTTTTTTCTTATTTCAATTTTTAAAATTATGTAATATTTCTTCTGAATATATATTATAATTCTATAAAAATATCAGTACCAATTATCAACTAGCAAAAAGATCATATTCATTAAGTCTATATTCATTTACATGCCCCCAATTGCTTCAATATGCCTTTTGTAGTTCAACTGTTAATAACAACCTATTGAGAGCCAGGAGTAGCATGATTAGAGTAGATTATGATGTCCTAGGAGACTCTTAATGACAGTTCTCACTGCCTGAGCTCCCAAAATGTTACTACTCTTATCACCCAAAATGTCACTCACTGATTGAAAACACTGAGACAATGCAGTGTGAAATGCCCATCTTTCATGCTTGTCTGAAAATATATATAAAATATCCTGTGATGAGTTACAATGTAGGCAGTGTCTATTGGGAATGGGATATGGAAATTTAAAAAAGTGTTAATATAATCTGACTAAAGGTGAATTTTCCTGGCTCCAAATCTAGTCTCTTCTTTTAATTCCATCTGGAGTCATGCTGGAAACGGTAGAGATGTATGTTGCTAAAAGTGTGATAAATTTCACAGGTACTTTCTCTTTTATTTTCCTGTTTTTATCTCATTTATTCATTTGTGATACTGAGGATTGACCTCAGTGCCTTCACACTGAGCTGCAGCCTTAGTGTCTTTTTAGTTTATTTATTGATTGATTTTTGGACACAGGGTCTCCCTCAGTAGCTAGGAATGGGTTCACACTTGTCATGGTCACCCCTCAGCCTCCCAGTGTGCTGGAATTACTGGAGTGTGCCACAATGTCTTAATTTTGTCACCTGTTTTAGACTGTCATTTACTATGTTGTGGCATACCTTTTAGTATTCTAACTTACCATCTTAAAAATATATATTTGAGTTGATAAGGCAACTATAGAGCTACATAAAAAGATGAGCTTCATATCTGATCTCAGCCATTAGCATTTCTGACCAGAGGCTGAGTTTTCTCACCTCATGAAACAGAACTCTTCCATCTCTGACATGTCCTCTATTTTCTCCCTTCAAAGTAGGGAGAATAATAAGGTAGAGTGTCTTATACAGGACTGGCACAAAGTTAGTGCTAGTGATCGTGATCACTCCCTTTGGTGATATTTTGTTTTAGGTCGGAACTGAACGAACCCATGGTGTGTCTAGAGCAGAAAGAAAAAAGACCAGTATTGCCATAGAGTTGGTCACTGATCCTTCCATCTTGTTCCTGGATGAGCCCACGGATGCTTTAGACTCAAGCTCAGCACATAATCTCTTTTTACTTCTGGAAAGGTAACTGCTGTGAGAACTGTTTTTTAACTTTTTAATATCTGGTTACATTCTTAGTACAGAGGATGCAACACTGAAGCTGCAGAATTTCTTCCTTGCTTGTTAGAAGGGGACGGTCAGTTGGCACAGCAGTGGTATCAAGAAAGGTGAAAGAGAAGCAAGGGAAGTGTGGTCCCGGTGGCTGTGAAGGCTGATTTGAATAGCAGGAGGGTCAGAGAAGACCTCAAGACTGTGGCATGTGAGCTTAAGAAGGGGAGTGAGACCAGGCTGAAACCCTCAGGAGGAACAGCTGGTGTCCCTGTGGCCAAGCCAGCTTTGTTGTGGCACATCAAAGAGGCCCAAGGGATTGAACCCAGTAAAAAGGGAGCGGAAGGTGGCTGAGATACCATTGTAACAAAGTACTGCAGAGTGGATGGCTTAACCATAGAGGTTAATTTTGTTACAGCTCTGGACTCCTGAAATTTGAAATCAAGATGTCTATGATATTGTTCTTCTGCCTCCTCTGTCACTGCCTGAAGATGACCATCTTCACCATCTGTGTGTCTGTCTGTGTCCTTGTGTCCTCTTAGATGAACCCTATTCACCCACTTAGTGAACTGTTTAGCCTTAATTGCCTGAAGGGTATGGAGCTGTTCTTACTTCTAGACCCATGCAAGATAAACCCAAGAGATACACACTTATGAGTGTATATATGAATGAGTTCGTATGTGCATATATGAATTACGGAAATGTATTGACAGGAAACACATTTGGTATGTGTTTTTTTGTCCATCTATGTATAATACATTCATGACTTTTTGTGTGTGGTGTTCTATTTGTAACTGAGTGCTTCACAATGCTCTATCATTAAACAACACTCTCTCCTCTCTCTGTGTATTTCTAATAGAAACACTTTAGCATATATCTATAATGATTATGGTATTTCTTAGCACATGTGTATTAAATAGCTATGAGCTCATAGAGGTATTTATAATTGAAATATGAAAGCTGAATGCTATTTTTTTTTGTTTTTGCTCTTTGTAAGTTGCAACTGACATGAGACAGTGAGCATACAGCTCCCATTATCACAATACATTTAGTAACCTGTGCAGAGAATTAATTTGTTTATAAAGAAATGTAACTACTTCTATTGCACATATTATTGCAATAATTGATCTTGCAGCCTGATCCTCTTTGAGACCACATCCTTTGTTTGACACACTATTGGCCTCTGCTTAGTGCTTACCAAATACTGAAAATGAAGTGATTACTTTGATACAATCTTTTAATGATTATTTTGCAATGGGAATTAGAACATTGTTTCTCCTATCCATAAGAATAGGTTACCGTGAAGAAGTAGTTTAGCAATGTTTCTACTATGGAATTAAATTGACAGTTAATGTTAGTCTTGTCCTATGTAACATATCTTGACGGATCCTGATCTATTAACCTTATTTTTAAATGAATGAAATAATAATATCCAAGCTGTCTTACAACAGTATTGCAAAATTGGAGGTGATATTATCTCTAAAGAATGTAGCAAAGATATTGAAAGTACTTAGTATTATTGTTTTCTAATGGAAAAATAATGAATAATAATCATAAAGCACAAGAATATTTAAGATTGAGCAGGTGTTTATTGGATTAACACTTAGTTCATAAAGCACTAAGGTGAGCATATTGTCAGATTCCTTATGATGTTTGTTAACAATGTGGACTCCTAGTACACACCATAGAATAATTCATTGTCTGGAAAGACTGTTCAAGAATGTACATTTTAATAAGGTTTTTAGCGAATTATATACTGTTAATACACCATATTTTAAGAAACCCTTGCCTGCTTAACAAAATCATTAAAATTATTATCTATTAGCAACATGAGGTGTACTGTGATATTTATAAGAGAACATGAAGTTAAATTAGGATCAAATGGTCTGAAATCAGGAATAATGTGTTTTATCAAGAAGTACAAAGTTGGAATGTGTAATGACTGGTTGTTTTCTCTCCTTTAATTTAGCATTTCTAAGCAGGGACGAACAATCATCTTCTCCATTCATCAGCCTCGTCATTCTATCTTCAAGATGTTTGACAGTCTCACCTTATTGGCTGCAGGAAAACTAATATTCCATGGTCCTGCACAGAGCGCTATAGAGCACTTTGCATCAGCTGGTAAGGTTGAGTTCTGTATGCAGGAGATGCCTCATGCAAAGAATCCTAGAGGAGTGCAAGAAGGTCACAGGAGTGCTGTTTGATCTTGCATAGACAAATCCAGACCATGGGTTCTACCTCTCTAAACCATCTCTGGCCAGTTTAGTACCAGCACTTTTCTTCATTTCCTAGCACTTGTTTGTTGTTTTGTCCCTTTCATTTTCCTCTCCTATACATGTGCACCTGTGAGTCTGTCTGAATTTCTCTTCTGGGGCTGTTTGTGTTGTTTCCCAGGTGTGTTGTTTTTCCTTGAGAGTTTAATAATTAGTGTGCTGGACTCACAGCCTGCTATGGTGTCACTTGAATACACCTGTGTCTTTCTTGGGGGCAGGTACTGATGATTGAAGGAAGAGCTTGCATGTTGTGCTACCTCTGTAACCATTCTTAAAGTTTTTATTTTGAGACAGTGTGTCTCACTAACCCAGTAATTTGCCCAGCCTGGCTTCAAACTTGCCATTTTCCTACATCCTTAGTGTCTTTCTTGCACTGCCCCTTTCTATCTTAGATTGAGTCAAGTGGTGTCATTTTTAATAATACACGCACTCCCCATCATTCCTGAGATATCTTCGTATGATTACAGATGTGTTACCTGAACTACATACAATTTTAAATATGTAGCATCCACCTGTCTTTATGTGAGTTCATTTAAATTTATTTAAAAATAGATAAGCTTTCTGTATGAATCTGTAGAGTCCATGGAAGTTGAATTCAATTGTCAGATCTCAGACCAAGCTGAGATGAGATGATTGTATCAAAACAAGTTGAGGTCTGAGTTCAGGTGTACTGTGTTGATCATATTTCTGCAGATGCTGCTGTGGAGATTTTTGTCAATTTTTAGTTATGATACCATGACAAATACAAAATAGACCTCTGCATGTAGTAGGTGGTGAAGCCATCACTACTGGCTTGTGAACTGCTGTTCCAATGTTTTATTGGGGAAATTAAGAGTGTATATACACTCTGGCACTTCTATTTTTTCTTTGTATATATGCTACAGGGAGTCAATGAAACATCCCATACATTCAGGAAAGGATAAATGAGTCAAAGGAGAAGAGAACAGATGATGAGAAGGAGAAGTTTTTAGGTACCATGTTCAGATGCCTCACCTCTAATATGAATGCTTATTTCCAACATCAGCAGCTTTTTGGGTTGCCTTCTTTGTTCCATAGGTTACAACTGTGAGCCCTGCACCAACCCTGCAGATTTCTTTCTGGATGTCATCAGTGGAGTCTTCACTGCTGTGGAATCAGACAGAAAGGAGGAAGACCATGAATGTATGTGGTCTGTAAGATTCTCAGAGATTTACCTAATTGCAGTGGTTGAGGTTTAGGAGTGTGATAGCTCATCTGAAGAAGGCTTTGTGATTTCATGTGAATTCTCTCTCTCTCTCTCTCTCTCTCTCTCTCTCTCTCTCTCTCTCTCTGTCTCTCTCTCTCTCTCTCTCTCTCTCTCACTCTCTCTTTCTGATGCTACATTGAACACAGCACCTGTTGGTGTTAGGTAAGCCTTTCATTACAGCGATATAGCTTACAATATTGGGAATTTCATTTTGAGTCAGGGCCCAGGCTGAGGTCCAACTAGTAGTGCTTTTGCCTCAGTCTCTAGTTACCAGGATGTCAGGTGTAGACCGTAATACCTACATAATATAGAATTCTTACAACAATTGAGAGATACACTATTCTCAATGAGCACTGTTGGTGGTTTTGATTTCATTTAAAAATGAACATTTATAAACTACTATGATGTCTTCCAAAAATTTCTATAAGAAAAAAATATGCTTATTCACTATTTTTATGGAAAAGATCTTGAAATCACTTAGTTACTTCCTCTACGTTTTACCTCCTTCTCTGTTTCTGTCTGCCTGTTGTGTCTCTCTGTCCATCTCTCTCTCTCTGGCCAGTTGATAGAGCATCTTGCTAAATTACTTAGTCTGTGCTCTAACAGTCCTCCTGCCTCAGCCTTCCACAGTGCTTAATCTTATGTTCTGTTTTCATAAATGAAATGTTGTTTTTAAACTTCCCTAGGACCTAAGATTCTTATTAAAAATAATACATTTGTGCAATAATGCATTTATTTTAACAATTAGTGTTGCAATGGGAAAAGGTTAGCTGGTTTGCTGTATCCATAGGTTATGGCATCACTAACATGATGTTTTAATGTGTGTAGCTATGGCAAATCTAGTAGTTTTTTATTGTTGTGCTGTAGAACTCAGGTGTGATACAAGAATGAGTTACGATGAAATGTATTAAATTATGTGTTTTACCTAACACCATTTTTTTGTTCATTTTATTAAAAAGGTGAGAAGATTGGAGTGTTTTCAGAGAAGGAAAACAAGTCAGTCATAGACAAGTTAGCTAAATTGTATGCTAACTCATTCTTCTACAGAGATACAAAAGCTAAACTAGATCAACTCTCACGTAATCAGAAGAGAAGCTCAACCTTTAAGGACTTCACCTATGCCACCTCCTTTTGGCATCAACTCAGATGGATTAGCTGGCGCTCGTTTAAAAACCTCCTGGGTAATTGCTGGACCTCTATAACTGAGGTAACCTGGAAGATGCTCTTCACTGTGTTGAAAAATGGTTATGTGGGAAATATTTATTCTTCTCAGGGTTGTTTGTGTGGTTCCCAGCCTTCCATGTATTTGCCATCCCACTCCATCTAAGATATAGAAATGATCAGTGGAGTCAGAAATCACACTAAAAATTTTGATTTGTGAAAGCTTTTATTAGAATACCACAGAATATTTCATACAAACTGTGCTAGATAATGTAAGTAGAAGTTTAATTTTGCTTCAAAATACATAAACTAAATCAAATGCTGCTTAATTTCTGTTTTTCTAACAGGTGTCCACTTTCTTTCAGTGATTCATTGCACAAAATCACTACCAGATCATGTGTTGTGCTTTGGGAACTCTTATATAATAGGGAACACAATGAGTAAAAACAAAAACTCTGCTTTCATGAAACATTTTCTTATTAGGGCAAAAAATTAAAACTGAATAAAAATAAACAAAACATGTCTAGTGATAGGATGAACTGTGCTACAGAGATCTGCAGAGGAGGGATGGAGAGAGAAGGAGACTAGGAGAAGAACTTGGTTTGCAGTGGAAAACTGGGCAGTGAGGGAACCAGTGCCCCTGAGTTGCCCTGAGGCTGGTGAGGGCTGTGCGCTGCCTGGGGGAGGAGCCTGCACACCCCGTGCTGTTCCCTACACAGTCATTGCTTTTCTGTGTTTAGAGATCTGAGTATTTGGGAATCAATACTTAAAAAATATGCTGTTTATAAACAGATAGGAACCAAACTTAACAAACTGTTCACCAAGAGTTTGCTTTTCTTTTTGTTGGTTCATGAAGATTGGTTACCATCGTAGCTTTTGGTTTTTTAAAATCATGATGGCACATAAACTCTAGTTCTCCTAGTTTGCTTTTCTGTAATTTACAAGAGAATCAATTTACTTGGTTGTCTTTGAGTGATTGCTTCTATTATCAATCAGTAAGTTTCTGTTGATTATTAAATGACCGCATGTTTTGGCACTAATGATTTACTAAAGAGCACTTGACATGTGCACCATAGTTTTCATATTTGAATATAGTTTTCATCCATGGGAAAGCTGACATTCTTATTACAAGCATTATTTCACTTGCACAGAAAGATTCTAGACCTTGCAATCTTGCATTTCTCTAAGAGTACAGATATTTTTGTGTCTTGTCAGTCAAGAATAATTGTTTTCATTTAGAATACATTTGATATCATTGGGAAACATTTTTGACAAGATATAATTATATCAGCCTAGGTACTTGCTGTTGAACCTGAGATAATGTAATATTTTTTTTAATCACACCATACTAGGAGTCCATATTTGAGAGTTAGTGTTTTATCACATTTTGAATGTTTTTTTTTTTTTTTTGATGAAAAGACGACTGAGACTAGATGCCCAGTGCTCACAATGGTGTCATTTCTTCTGTTGTGAAATGTTGCATTTTCCTGAAGGCTTCTTTCACAACAAACTGAGTAACATATTTGAACCTTATAAAACAGGACTTTCTCAAAAAATTAATGCTTTTGCCAATATATCTCAAAAACCTGACTAAAACAGTTTAAGAACTTTCAAATCTGCCTGAAGCATCCTATTGATAATAGTGATATTGTCTATATATGATAGTTTAGATCTCGTGTCCTTTCAGAGTCCCATGCATTCATAAGCGGGGTTTCAAAAGAGATTGGTGGATCGATTTAGCATGAAATTGCATGGTATAGCTCACTTGAAGCAAGGAGATCTGGTTAGCAGTGTCCACAGAGCTCATGACCTGGAAGACTATATCTCTCTCCTTATTACCTATTTTCTTTCTCTGATTCCCATACAACATAACAAGAGCACCTGTCTTCCACCCTAGTTCTTCCCCCACTTATGTTCTTTCATGGAGCCAACTAACTTTGGACTGAACCTCTCAAATCTATGAGTAAAAATTTACCTCTTCTCTTTTAAGTTGTAGGTGTTAGATACTGTATTCCAGTGATGAGAAAGTAACTAGGACATGGGATAGTGTATCATGTTCGAATGGAAGAAAAGAAGGATGGGAAGTGTCTAGTTTTATGGATATTATAAAATATTCATAAAGGTTACAAATGTGCCTACTGCGTGTTGATGAAGCCATCAACATTTATCTTGCAAAACTGCTCTGCTGAAATGAAAACGAGTATATTCGGTGTATAATTAAAATATGCCAAGGTAATACACTCACCCTCATACTACTATTTGATTAGCAAGGGAAGTTTTTAAGGTTATTTCATGAGTGTAATATTTAAATGATGTCCTTCATAGAGTATGATTTTTAAAAAGTAGTCTTCACAGGTCATTATTCTGTCATATACTTAGCCTTATTTCACATTTCATGTTCTCTTCATGTTTTGATACTGCCATGGTATTTGGATTTCTTACAATTATGGCATTTCCAAGATATATGGGAGGACATTTTCATTTTTAGATGATCATTTCTCATATTTTTTTACATAGTCCATGAATAACTCTTAATTAGAATTCCTCCACTATACTATATCATAAAGTAGTGCTGAAGGCTTTGCTAATTGCTGGGGCTGCAGAGACTTTCATCCTGAAAACAAAGTATATATTTGTGCAGTCCCCCTGGGAGCCATCCACACAGACTGTGTAGGTGAGGGACACAAGGACTGACCACTCAGGTGGCCATGTGGACTGCAGGCCTCATTGGCCCAGGTTGAGGGAGGAGCAGTGACAGAGAGGGGTAAAGCCAGCTCTTTAGTGTCCTAGGGAAAGCTGGCTGAAAGATTTGGTTAAAATGACCATTCCCTTTTTATGTAATCAGTGACTTCCTCGAGATTGAATAACACATACGGTTCACCCCATAACTGCTTATTGCATAAAATACCATTGTGCGCTTCAAAAAATGTATTATTCATTTGGGTTTTGGTACCTGGGATCAATGCCATATTCTTGTACATGTTAAGCAAGCACTCTAATCTGAGCTACTTCATAGCCCTAAAATTCTGTTTAAATTCATCTTATTTTGATTTTCCCCTCTTGAAGTATGAAACTGTTTGGGTCCACTGGCACAGAGACTAAGATATCAGTTAAGCACACAACTCGTGTTTATGTAGACTTTATTTTCTTCTCATAAGGACCCCTCCAGGTACCTGCATTGCTCTTTTTTACTTAATGACACTTGGGTGCAACACCTGAGCTGTGTAGGACACCGGGAGGAACCTTAACCATTCTAGCTCTTTCCTCTCTTTTCCTGTCAGCTCCTCAAAAAACTCATGTATTTTCAATTAATGTAGGTAACAGGCCAATAAAGTATATTTCATATTGTCATGGAACTTTAGCTAGTACATTCAGTGTCTTTAGTTGCATGGTGATATGTATATCTATCTTAATAGTAAAAATGTGTAAACATTTTACCTTTAACTGAAACCTTTTTCTTTTCCTTTTCTTTTCTTCTTTTTGGAAAGATCATTACCATTGTCATCGAGGGATTTCTTACAGGTGCCTTTTTCCTCGGGATAAAAAATGATTGTTCTGCAATCCCAAGTAGGTGAGTTATTTTATCTTCTGTTTCTGGGAAAATGCTGTCCTGTTTTGAAGATTATGGATGTCCGTTAAGAATTTTAATGTAAGAAAAGTACACTATGTCATTGTATCACTGTAGTGAGATGAGTTAATATACAAACACTGGATAAAGTCTTACCCTCTTTTACATACCTATATGTATATGTGTAGTTTTAATGGATTCACAACACATATTTTCACTCTTAACTCTTTTAAGTGTGCTGTCAGTAATATCAAGTAAATTCACTTGTAAAGCTACCACCACCATACAGCTCTACAACTGCCTCTTTTCTTCACAAAGAATCTCCATGTCAAGTAGAACATTAATTCCCCATGAAAACCTACCCAAACTGGTGAATAATGCAATTCTCCTTTCTGTCTCTGAATTTGATTACTCCCTGAGTCTTATATATATGGAGCTATAGAGTATACTGTGTGTGTGTGTGTGTGTGTGTGTGTGTGTTTTATTTCGCAACCATATGTCCTCAAGCAACACCAAAGTTTTAACTTGTCTTTGAATTTTATTCTTTGTTGAGAATCAGGAATAGTCCATTGTGTTAGGCAGAAATTTAGCCACTAACAGGCTGAGACAAGTAGCTTGTATTTACATGAAAACCAAAGAAGACATGATGTTGTTTTTTCTTTGCTTTCTGAATCATTAGGTAGAGGAAAAATCCATTAAAAATTGTGGTTCAAATTTTGGCTAATGTGAATATAATATCCCTGCTGAAAACATCCAGAACCTGTACAAAGTCCAGACCATATGTGAAATTTTTGAATACCATAGTATCTCAAAACACACAGAAAACATCCGTGTAGGTAGTGCATAAAAATCTAGAAGTGCAGCATTTGCTTTGTGAAAAAAAATATGATAACCTCAGCTAAAGGGCCAGATATTTCTTGCAAGTCTCAATTTCAGGTCAGGGGAAAGATTTGAACTAGTGTCTACCTCAACTCTGTCCTTTCGATGTCTTTCCCTCTTTATTTTACTCAGATCATTTCTGCATTCTTTCTCTGTGCTCAGTACTGTGATTAGAAAACTGACCTAACTGTGTCTAAATAATTTAAGTGCTTTTCCATTTCTGCTCTATCCTGACAGAGCCTGGATGTTCTATGTGTTGACAGCCTCCCTTTGCGTTAACTATGTTTCTGCAGTGCAGCTCTTTCAGAGGGAGAAGAAGCTGTTTATGTGAGTAGGACTGTATTATGGGAAGGGCCGTCAGAAGATGCTGGGCAAATGTTTACATCTATAATATAGCTAAAAGCATCATGCCGGGCATAACTAGAGGTTTTTTTTTTTTAATTTTCTTTATTGTTTAGTTCTCAAGCATAAATTGCAAACTTTTGTCCTTTATAACATGAAGTTTTAAGTTTTTAAGGAGATTTCCCACATTTGTTGAGGTAATATAGCCAAAGGCAAGAGAATACTCTAGCATTTGTGGAACCTGATACAAAGTCAAAAGAGTTGTGAGTTTGGATTTTATTTTGCAGATGCCAATAGAGCAGAGGAAGCAGTGATAAATTCCTAAAGAGTCTTTGGTTAGTTTTTAGGGCCTGAATGAGATTAAACAGTGGAATTGTCATCAAATAGAGGTTGGAATGTAAAGATGACAAAGAATGAAATCAAGTTAAACCGTAGGTGTGTGGAGGAGTGGAAAGAGCCGAGAAGCTGCTTTACAGTAAAGAGAGAATGTGTTTGCTTCTTGTGTTTTTCCAAGATGGAAGAGATTTGCCCCTCTTCTCATACAAAGCACAGGAATCATTAGAAAATGACGGAGTGAAGAGGGTCCTGGAAGAGTTTAGAATTATGAGAGAAAGATGTCAGGAAGTAGAAATATTAGGACTTGGCAGGACTGGGTAGGTTGGGGGTATAATCACTAAATGAAGAAGTCTTTCATTTCTTTTAAACATCAGAATGATAGAAGTAAAAACAGGTTAGAGATCTGAAGATGCATTTGAGGTCTTGGGGGATAATGATGTCATCTTCTTCCTAATCAGAAGGGAGGTGAGGAGAGTCCTCTGGCCACTGAGATTAGCGCTTGAAGCGCTGCTCTGCATACAGAGCCAGCAGCAGAGGAGAAGCGCAGTGTCTGAGGAGGGTGTGGTGACCAGACTACACATGGCACGGGGTTCTGAGGACAGTGTGGATGACAACGGGAAG
This sequence comes from Hydrochoerus hydrochaeris, assembly GCA_004027455.1. Taxonomy (NCBI): domain Eukaryota; kingdom Metazoa; phylum Chordata; class Mammalia; order Rodentia; family Hydrochaeridae; genus Hydrochoerus; species Hydrochoerus hydrochaeris. The sequence goes on from PVLA01008983.1 coordinate 47,888, forward strand.
GGCCTGTAATCAGAGGACCGCAGTGAGAGCCTCCTGTGGCTGTTACCCAGAAGTGCTCGCACTGAGAGTGTGAAGAGTTACAGGTATCACAGAGGACATGGGAAGGTCTCATATTATACCTGGGACACAGAAATCTGTAGAGAAACAGCCTCACCTGTTAGCATAAGCCTTCTTAAATTATCAAGGATGTATAATCAGTGTTTATCTTCTCCAGGCACGAGTATATGAGTGGATACTACAGAGAGTCATCTTATTTCCTTGGAAAAGTGTTATGTAATTTGGTGCCCAGGAGGCTGTTGCAATCCTTTGTGTTTACTTTCATGCTGTACATCATAATAGGTAAGTAACAAGGCAAAGAGGCCGTTCTCTAGCCTTGGATGTGAGGTGAAGCTAGTTTTCTTTGGTCAGTACAGTTATGATCCTCAAAATTGTGGACCAAGCCAAGCTAGGAAGCCTGCAGCCACCAAGCATGTGCACTCTAAAGACCCATTCAGTGTGGATGTTATGCCCCAGACTCTTTCCAACTAAAATTTTGAAACTAGTTGCAGAATTATATTTTATTATCACACACATTTATTGTGACTCATACTCAAATACAGAAATTTTTTGAGTCTATCTTGCAAAAGTTGGGACATTTATTTTATAACTATTTTTATTTTTTTCTGTCTTGCAACATATATAGCTACATAAAATTGAAATTTAGATATATACTTAATAACTTTAACAACTTTATATGTATCTGTAAAACTGTATCTATATATCCAACTATGTATAAAGAATTATAAATTTATGCACATATATATATATACAGAGAGAGAGAGAGAGACAGAGACATTTCAATATACACACATATTCTTTACCTCTCCCATTGTCCAATGAGAGAAAGATGATGACTTTGACATTTATTGAGTTAGAGGAAATATTTGCTTCATGGATGGAGAAAGATACATTTGTGCAGTATACACAGAGTTTACCACTCACTCATTGCACACACACACACACACACACACACACAAACTAGAAGTACATATTTTATAACACAATAAATGATATGGTGTGTCATAAAATTAGGAATATTACAAGGGCTCCTAGAGTACTCATTGGCATTATTATTGCACCTATTTCCCAATCTGTAGACTGTTTGAACAGCTCGTATTATTTACAAAATAATTTGTGAAATTTAAAGTCCCCATTCTCCATTGAAGAGTTCTGTGGTGCTTTGTCACCCTTTTTTTCGAGATACTAAAACTACAGTGAGGTCATGTGATTCTGGTCCTAGTTTTGACACTCATGTAGTTATAGCAAATAATAAGTTCTGTGGAAATGTCTGCTTAAGTCAAGGTGTCATTGGTGCATTTCCTGTGACAGAGACAAGAGAATTCTGACCAATTTTTTTAATCCCTTACACTCCATCTCAGGAATCAAGAAATTGTTCATTATTACTTGTACTCAAACACAGGTACTATGGGGAAAAGTGCCTTTGGAGTAACTGTGAAATAAAAGTCTGTGCTAACTTTCTACATTTAAGTGCAGGGGACAGTAAAATTGATGAGCTAGGGTATCTGGCTAGATCATTATATTTTCATTCTGTTATTAGTTTCTCAGAACATTCTAATGCCATTTGCATAATAAATGGTCACAAATATGCAATAATGCAGGCAGCTGGACTAATCCCCTCTTTTTTTCCCAAGGACTCCAACCAACAGTGGAGGCTTACTTCATTATGATGCTTACCCTTTTCATGGTGGCTTGTTCAGCTGATTCTGTGGCTCTGACCATCGCAGTAGATCAGAGTGTGCTGCTGCCCATAGTAACATTTCTCCTGAACAACTACTTTCGTTTTATGATTGTGAGTAGGAACTGTGCATCTCTGAGATGGAAATTTTTCCATTGTTCTCTCCTACCCGATCATTATCATGTAAAGCTTGCTTTGAAGCTTCTGTACATGAGTTCTGATGCTTTCAGGAAATCATAAGTTAAAATATATTTTATAAGGGAATTTAACAACTTTCTTCAGTACTCATATGCAACATTATTTTGGTTGCTATTCTAGTATAGTTACTGTAACTTGGTTAAGAGGTCTTTACTGATTAAGTTTTTGTTTTGTTCTTGTTTTTGATAAAAGGTCTTGCTGTGTAGTTCAAGCTGACCTTGAACTCCATATGATGCCCAATCTTGGCTCAAACTTGCAGCAATCCTCCTGCCTCGGCCACCCCCGGTGCAGGGATTGCAGGTGTGCACCATCATGCTCATCTTGTTGATTAGCTTTAAAGGACAGTTTTTGTGACATATTACGAAAACTTAAGTAATGAGAAACTCAAAAAACAAGAATTATGACAGGTAGTTTTCTTCATAAAATAGCCAGATTATCTGCTTGTTTTCCATGTTAGCATTAGAGAAATTCTAGTTCTTAACCACAACAGAAGTGATTTTTGTTGGAGTTAGTGCTCTTCAGAGTAAAAGTTAAATTCCGTGACAAATTAACTGGGTCCAGCGTGGTGAGTCCATTTGAGTGCTTCTTATATTTTGAAAAATATTCTTTTAAAATTTCAGGAAAGTTAAAATTTTACTGCCCAATTAGACTCTTTCTAAAAGCACTCTAGGCATGGGTCTTGGTAGATTAAGAACAAGCTCTTAGTCCCTACTATGGACTTGTAGATCCTGGTGCCATTTTATACAAGAGAGAAGGAAACCTAGTGGCAACAACAATCACACATGGGAACCATTAGATACAGAAGATGACCAGCAGTCTGAGACTTAGTACACAATCAGTAACACATTACATCTTTTTGGATCACTGAGCAAAGCACTATTCAATGAATAATCTTCATTTTGTCCTTTGGTAAACTCAAAACTTTCATATTACGTCTACCAATGTGAGGAATATCCAGAAAAGGATGAGTTGAAACTATCATAAGGAGTCAAGCCTCTAATCCAGGGCACATCAGGGAGATTCCATTTGCACCCACTCCCCACAATATAGGAGGAGTGCTGCATTTCTAAATTGAAGTTCAAATTTCAATGCAGAGACAGAATTAAGGTTAGAAAACAAGGCAACAAGATTCCTGTACATATACACAACTCTGCAAAAGCTAACTTCACAGCAGAGAAAGTAGATGAAATTATAGACAAAGTATTTTTTTTGTTTTTTTGTGACAATCAGTAAAGAGAAAGGAAAAGTTATAAATAGAAAAATGAATTCAAATTATTCATTTGTGCAGGGGATGTGAAAAATTTTTTTCTTAAACATTTGAATTTGGCAACCACCATTTATAGATGACAACGAGAAAGTACTATGCTCTGTGATCCATTAATGTATCTTAATAAATAAAAAAAGATGTTCATTAATCTAATGGATGCTTATAAGAATTATTATGCAGGGATTTCTATATGTAGATTTAAAATCAGCTGTAATATTTACTTAGATATGCTCTGCTGTATACTAAACATTTGTTTAAGTGAAGTCTAAATGTATGCACACTCACCAGCAACACTGATATTTTATGCACATCCCAGTAGACCTTGTTCCAGCTAGGAGATGTTTTATGAGAACCTCACAGTGTCACTTGTTCATCTTGAGCTGTCCTTCCTGGTATCACCATTGTGATAGTACTTTGGGTCAGTTTAAATAGACACATTGACCATATTGTCTGCTATATTTCATCATATTGTGGTGCTTATTGGTTCTTGATTGGGGATTATTGTAAACCTGCTTCTGATCCCAACTTATGGAAAGGAAGCGCAAACCATTGCAAGTAACATTATTTTTGTAATAGGGTAGCGTGGGAAGTATGGTGCTTAGGATTGCTCTGCTCTCTTCTAGAATTGCCAAGATTCTTGGGACAACAGATGTGTGTAGTGCCCCTACAATACTCAATAGAGTTGACACATCATGTTCACCAGTTCTGCATTCAAAGTTTCAAGTAAAGTCATCTCAAATATACATAAAACAAAAATTGTGTCTGTACTGAATAAATAACCTATTAGTTTCTTGTCATTATTCTCTAAACAATACTGTATAAGCAGTTTACATAGTATCAATATAAAAGTTGTAGACTTCTTGAAGAAGTTTTCTAAAATTGCTCCAGGAATCCCTAGACATGTTGTGATAATGGTTTTTGCTTTTTTTTTTTTGTAGAGATTAGCATTCATGACACTGTTTTTTGGAGTTGATGGCTCTTGGGTCCCATGGCTTGAATACATTAATATTCCACATTATGCCCTGAAGGTAACTGTGTTTGTTTACCTTAGTGACTGGGTTCCCAGGCTGGAAACAACCAAAGTAAACCCTGGTCATCTCAATTTCCTAGCTAAGGAAATTGCTCTAAGGGGCAGCAAATGAGAAATTCCTATTATCAGTGGTTAGCACAGCTCAGGGTGTTAACTGAGGTTTTCTCAGGTCTCCCACTGTCTGTGGAAGGTAAATGGTGTGGCAAAGCTCAGAGTAAAGATTGACCAACTGATGAAAATGTTGTGTTTCAGTTCCATAAAGAAATAAATGAGATTATAAGAGACTAGAATGAGTAGTTTGCTTTTCAAATAGAAATAAGGCCAAAGACCATGTAATGTTCATAGCCACGTTTGCTTTAGCATGTTAATCAACCCCCAAATTGTATCTTTTTAAATTTCATTGTTATATAAGTTGATACTAATGAAGAAGATGAAAAAGTACTCTTTTTACTTCTAGGGGGAAAAATCCAAAATAATTAGAGAATAACAGCAGGTAATACACTGGGCATCATAATCTTAAAAGAATAGCCAAAAATGTGATTCAGAGGACAAGTTATTGAAAAAAATGACTGTTTTACAGAGAAGAAATAAGCAGAAAAAAGCACAAAACTTTCACTTCAATAAACTAAGGGTAACTATTAGTATATATGTGATTCTAGCTCCCATGATTGCAACTGGTTTTGATAAAATCAAACAAAAACCAATGATCGTTGTCATAAATCAGCACTATTCTCTGAGCACTGCTATTAGCATACCAAGTTTAATGTCTGTGAGTTTACAGTGAAGAGAGTAAGGACAGTGCTATAGTCTGAGGTAATCTATCAGGGTTTTCCTTCTTGGCCTACTGAAAGCAATACCCCAAGTCCTAGGCCACTTCAAAGCCAGGAAAATAAGCATAGTTGCTTGGTGTGAAAAAAACTGTCAGTGTGAAACTGGGTATGTTTTCAGAAAGAAAAAAGAAAGAAAGAAAGAAAGAAAGAAAGAAAGAAAGAAAGAAAGAAAGAAAGAAAGAAAGAGAAAAGGAAAAAAAGGAAAGAAAAGAGAAAAGCAAAGAGAAGAGAAAAGAAAAAAGAAAATAAAAAAGAAAAAAGAAAAGAAAAAAGGAAAGGAAAGGAAAGAAAAGAAAAGAAAAGAAAGAAAAGAAAAGAAAAGAAAGGGCTGGGGATTTAGCTCAGTGGCAAAATTATCTGCCTTGCAAGTGGCAAGTGCGGGGTCGTGAGTTCAATGCCCAGTACTGATAAGAAAGAAAGAATAAAAGAAAGAAAGAAGAAAGAAAGAGAGATAAGGCCCTGATTACACTAAATTTCTTAGAAAAATTTTAGAATTTAAAAACACTCATTTTACTCTAATTGCCATTGTTTTAGGCTTTGCAGCACAATGAATTTTTGGGGCAAAACTTCTGTGAAGGACTCAGTGACACTAGAAGCAGCAGCTGTCCCAACTATGTAATGTGAGTCTGCTGTGCCCAGCGTCATAATGGGTTTGTTCCCTTGTGTGGTATTCTGAGAAAAGCCCTTGGGCTTCCAGCTGGTGTGAGTCCTTTCAGTCAGCAAATCATTCTGCACCTAACTTACCCCATTGTGAGTGAGTCGTTGTGCGTCAGACATGTGAACATGCTGCACATCTCATGTTCTTCTGCAGTAAGTATTATATTTAATGCAGAGAAATGTTTCTGTTATGCTAGAGTATTTTGATATTTTCATGGCTGGTTTAAGTTTTTTGCCTTCTGAGGACATTTGGGTGTGAAATGAGCTGCTTTGATAGTGAATCAAAGACTCCCAGTGTCTGTTAGCTGTGAGACCCACCCATGGTAGGAGCTAAAAGGGAGCAGCAAGAAGATCCTGGCAATTCTCTTTCCCTCAGGCACTGGACATTATTGTGAAATGAAAATCTGCACATGTGAGTGTGTCTATGTGTAGACGGCCTACCAGAGGTGTCCTTTAGAGAAAGAAACACATATCTCAATACACTGAGGAAGAAATCTCATTTCTGTATAGTGACATTAAGACACAAATGCAGTTTTAATAAAGTTAGAAGATCTTGTAAAATTTTAATGATATTTTTCTTTTCCGTCTTTGTTGTTAACGCCTTATTCTCATATATAAATATATGTGAGAAGAGAGAATTTTCTTTTGTTTCACAGTGTCTTCCAATGCTGGAGGCAAAGAGAATTACCCGGATTGTGGTTGGGCAATGTTCTCTGTGTTTGTACTGGTGCTGCCTGCTCTGTCTCCTATTATTACCCACTGGCTGTGCTCACAGGAAGTAGAGGCTATACATTTTGCTTCCCAATAAAAACACTCCATGACTAACTCAAAAGTACTCAAAAATGGTTATTTTATAATTTACATAGTGTACAAGTAGTCAAGAATTGAAAGAAGTTTCAGTTTTGAATTATTAGGTGTAAAATCCTGTATGAACAGTGGTTCTCTTTACCCAACCCACTTGCTTTGCTTTTGATCCAGGTGTGGTGGGTTTATAATAATAATTCACTGCCACCTGCTGGTCAGTACGAAGTAAACAGGAAAAGTGGGACCAATGAAGGTAGATCTGCCTTAGATTTAAAAGATAAAAGAGACTGCAGATGATTTTAGTCCTGCCAATTTCCAAGAGATGAGCAAGCATGGGAGCAGGCAATAATTTTGGCTACCATAGTCCTTTTGAGTACAGCAAGTTTTATTTTATCTGTAGCAGGACAAGTTCATTCTGCTCTGCTCCAGTCACCTACGATTTGAATCTGATACCCAGGCCTGCTGTCAAAGTCTTGAATATGAGTATTTTTGATGCTCATCAGTCTTGGTGTGAGAGGTGATAGGATGTGATGTGATTAAAGCTCTTATTCCTTCCCTGTTGTCCTACTTTTTGAATTCATGATCTGGGTTCTGGATGACTTTTTTATGGAACAGCAGAATGACAAACAGCTTTGAGTTTCTTAGCAAAGGCTGTGGGTGTCGCAAGATAAACTCAGTATTTTTCATTAGAACAAAATGAAAAAATGTTTCATTAATATTTCCTTTGAAGAGAACAGCATTATAGATTTGGAAACAAATGAATCAGAGTAGGTTAGAAAAACAGCGTTACTCTGTAACCATGGCCAAGTATCTTAAACCTAATTCCATCCCATCTTTAAATGTGTATTATATCTCCTCTCTGGACTGTTTAGGGATTAGTTGCCTGGATACTATCTAGCAAATGGTAAGCACTCCTCAATGACTGTTAACTAATGTAAATTGAAATGATTAACTCTTAATGTTTAGTTAACCTATAAGATTCTGTATCCTAGAGTTATATTCATTTTTTCTTAAATTTCAGATGTACAGGTGAAGAATTCCTGACAAGTGTGGGTATTGATCTCTCAGCTTGGGGCTTATGGAAGAATCACATGGTGTTGGCTCTTGTAATACTTGTCTTCTTCATGGCTGCTTTCTTAAAATTATTATTCTTTAAAAATATTTTTAAATTCCCCTTAAATTTACTGTGAGTTGCTTTCTCATTAAAAAGAAACATCATGATTTATTATCAATTTCCAAAGATTTTGTTTCATTTTTTTGTCTCTTGCCATCACAGTGTTGATCATCAGTCATTACATTTAATGAAACTATTCACCAAAATGAGAGAAAACTGAGGCATGTGAATTTTAGAAAGACCTCAAACCAACTATTAAAGTCATTGCACATTCTTTATTAAATCATGTTTTTAGAGAATAATCATAAAGAAATAATCAAATATATCTAACTGAAAAATTAAAATGGAATTCTAGGAGGCCTTGATAAATTACTAATATTTTTGTTACTAATTTCTACATCTTTTAAATTAATAGGTGACCTAACAACACTCTCGATTTGCTAGACCATGAATCTGTAATCTGCTGTTCTTTTTCAAAAAACAAAATATTCATACTGTATTAGAAAAATGAAATCTAACATTTATTGGAAACACAAACCAGTGTCACTCTACAATTAATAAAACTTGATGTTATAAAATATAATAGATACCATTGTTAAGGTTAGTGGCACTTACTCCTTTTAGAGAATTGTTACATCTCAAGGGGTTTTTTTTGTTTGTTTTTTGTTTTTTTATTTGTTTTTTGTTTTTAGAGATCTTTTGTCCTAGAACCATTTCTTGGACATTCTGGCTCTCTCATTCCCTATGGTAGAGTTCAGTGATTTTTAATGTTCAAATCAGAATTTGCTGAGTAACTTTTATAAGACATGTATCTTGATCTTGCCTCATCCTATTGCTGTATCTGCAGAGCTGCATCCTTTCACTTCTGACAACTGCTGGGCTCAGTCATTCCCAAGATGCTTACCATTCTAGAAATTCTAGACTTGTGGCTTAGTGTTGCTCCTATCCATACTCAAGTCTCCCTGCTAGCTGGACACAACTTTATTTCCCTATCATTCTCAATTAGAAAATTCTATTGAAATTCTGAGCAGCATAAGTGACAGTGTGAGGACTGAGCATCAGAACTAGGAAACAATGTAGTCATTGCTGACCAATTAATGAGAGGTACCATAAAAACTAAAAGGTTACATAAAAATGGGTCCAAGAGCAACTGGACAGTGGAAAAAAGATTAATCTAAGATTAAGTGGAATTAGTGAAGAATCAGAACAAATGACATGAAGAAACTGTTACCTGTAATAATAGCAGAAAAGTTTTCAACTAAGAGAAAAGAATGTAAAATAGCAATGAGTAAGACATATAGAATTCCATTAACCACAAAGATACAAGAACTCTACATGACAGTTCATATTCAAAATCCCAGAAGTTCCATGCAAAAATAGAATCTTAGAAGTTGTTAGAGAAAAGCAACAAATAACTTATGAAGGAAAAATTATCACAATTATGGAAAATTTTCAGTGCACAACTTAAAGACTAGGAGAGTTTTGACTGAAGTGTTCTGGGCCCTAAGAAATCTCTATATTTTTCAAAATATCTTTCAAAAGTGATGGAGAAATAAGATATCTTCAGGATAAAGAACACCAATGAGATGCATAATCACAAGAACAGCACTGAAAAATTCTTAAGAGTAACCTAGTGACAGACAATGAAACTAAAACTGACAAAAGTTCTAGTAAAATGAATACTTTAGTAGAAGCAGGTAGGCAACATGGAAAGATAAGAACTGATGATAGAAAATTAAGCCAATAACTCTCAATAATAACTCTCAGTATGAACAGTCTCATTTCACTAATCAAAACACACAATTGGCAGAATGGATCAAGAAACAAAATTGTATGTGATATATAGTTAACCTAAAAAGAAACTCATAAATTATAAACCAATCAAAGGGAAATAATGTGATATGCAATGGGAATATGAAATAAGTCAGTACAGCTATCTTATTTTCAGACATAGTGGACTTTAAGGTAAAAGTGATCAAAAAGGCAAAGATGGTCACTACCATGTTTGTTGTATGGTTACTCCATACTGTTTAAGGCAACAGTCTAACATGAGACAAAACCACAGAAATGCACCAAACAATAGACCTATCTTTATTAAACAAGCACTACGTGATGTAAAACCAGATAATCTTAGGCACAATTGTAATTTGAGACCTCAGTACTCCACTATCACAAGTAGACTGATGAAATAGACCAAAAAATAATTTTAAAAAATCAGAGTTTAAAAACCCTTAGAAAAAATGGACTTAATGAATAGCTACAGAATATGCCATACAATAACAACAGAATATACATTCTTCTTAGCAGTTTATAGATCTTTCTCCAAAGAGACAACATGCTGATCAATACAGTAACTTTAAGTAAATATAAAAGAATTGAAATTATAACATGCATATTATCAGATGATTGTGGAAGGAAACTAAAAATCAATGACAAAAGAAAATTCAGAAATTGAGTCCCAGGAGCCAAACATGTGGTGAGTTGAATCCCAGAACACAGGGAAGCTTTGGAATGTTGCTTACAGGTGGTAAGACCATACTGAGCATTCCAAATCACCAGAGGTTGCATGGGAGACCCTGTGGGCCTAAGTGGGCCACACCCAATGATTCCAAGTGGCTATAAGGGGCCTAAATTCAGTCCCAGGAGCTGAACATGCATGAGTTCATTCCCAGTGCATGGGGAAGCTTTGGAACATCACTCCCAGGTGGTAAGACCATGCCCAGCATCCCAAATCACAAGAGGATGCATGGAAGGTCCTAGGGACCTAATTGGGCCATACCCAATTGACTAGTGGGGCCTGAATTCAGTCCCAGGAGCCAAACATGCATGTGTGAGTTGAATCCCAGTGCACAGGGGAAGCTTTGGAACATCACACACAGGTGGTAAGGCCACACCCAGTACCCCAAAACACCAGAGAGACACACTGTAGGTCCCCACAGGCCTAACTAGGCCATGTCCAGTGACCTCCAAGCAGCTAGCACTTGCCTGCAGTCTGCCCTGGAAGCCAAAAGTGGGCCGGGTGATTCTCATTGCACAGAGGAAGCTTTGGGATGATCACTCAAAACGTGGAAATATAGGAAAATGATAAAATGAAAGAGCAAAATGCAATCTCAAACTTCCAGTGCAAACCAAGCAAGCCTAGGAGACATGGACACAGAAGAAAATATAAGCCATATACCTGAAATGCCTGAAATGATAACTGAAATAAAGAAACAACTCTTGGAAGATATAAAAGAGCTCAGATCAGAAATAATCTCCATGGTAAAAGAAGAAATGATAAATGTAATGAAAGAAATGCTGAACATATCTAACAAAGACATAGTGAAAAAATTAGAGGAACAATGCAAAAAGATGGAAACCCTGAATGAACAATATAAGCAACAAACAGAATGCATGAAGCAGATTCAAAGGTATATACAGGAACTCAAATATTCCATCAAAAGTTGGCAAAATCACCTCAATGAAAGCGAAGATAGACTTTCAGACCTCGAAGACAAGATTGCAGTTAGTGAACAGGAAAGGAAAAACCTTTTAGAAATAACAAGGAATCAGGAAATAACAATTAAACAGCTACAAGATATTGCAAGGAAAAACAACATAAGTTTGATAGGGATAAATGAAAAAAGAAGGTGACAACACAAATGATATTACAGAAGTAATAGCTGAAAATTTCCCAAACATGAGAATGGAAACTGACATACAGATCAGGGAAATATGTAGAACTCCAAAAAGCCATAACCAAAATGAAACTATGCCCAGGTGTATAATCATCAGTGTCCCAAAAATCTAACATAAGAACAAAATATTAAAAGCTGCTAGAGAGAAGAAACAGATCACATATAAAGGAAAGCCATTCAGAATCACAGCAGACTTCTCAACACAAACAATGAAGTCAAGAAGAACGTGAAGTATTTCAGGTCCTAAAGGAAAGTGACTTTCAACCCAGACTTAAGCACCTTGCAAAACTGTCCTTCAAAATGGATGGAGAAATAAGATACTTCCACAACAAAGAACAGCTGAAGAACTTCATGATGACCAAGCATCCTTGCAAACAATACTAAAAGACACTCTAGATAGACATAGGAAAAAAATAAGCAAGGCAAACAAGCAGAGTGGAAAGGTAAAGAATCTAAAGCAGAAAGATAACATGTCAAAAGTAAACATATATATATATATTAACCATTAATGTAAATGGCCTCAATTCATCAATTAAAAGAAACAGACTGGAAGAATGGATCAAGAAACAACATCCAAGCATATGCTGTATACCAGAAACCCGTCTAATCCCAAGGGAAACTGATAGACTGAAAGTCAAAGGGTGGAAAATAATACTCTATGCATCAGGATCTCCAAAAAAGCAAGAGTAGTTAGTCTGTTTGCAGACAATATGAACTTCAAACCAAGAATGATCCAAACAGATAAAGAAGGACACTATGTACTAGTTAGGGGAAAACTGCAAGAGGAAGAGATTATGCTCTTAAATATATATGCACCAAATTCAGGAGCGCCCAGCTATACAAAATTTTTTAACAGAATTAAAAAATCAAATAAGGAATAACACAATTAAAGAAGGAGACCTTAACATACCATTGACACAAATGGACACATCAACTAGACAGAAAATCAGCAAAGAAATAACAAAACTGAATCACATCTGTGAACAAATAGACTTGGCAGAGTGTTCCACCCAACAAAATGAGAATATACATTCTTCTCAGCAGCACATATAATGTTCTCTAAAGTAGACCATATACATATCCCTAACAGAATATGCTTAAGTAAATGCAAAAGAATTGAAATTATCTGATGCATGTTATCAGGTCATAGAACCATGAAACTAGAAATTAATGACAAAAGAAACTGCAAAACCCCCACAAACATATGGAAATTGAATAATACAATCCTGAGTAATGACTGGGTCACAGAGGAAATTAAAGAAGAAATTAAACAATATCTACAAGCAAACAAAACTACAAATACATCTTATTGGAACCTGTGGGATGCAATAAAAGAAGTCCTCAGAGGAAAATTTATTGTGGTGAATTCCCTTATCAAGGAAATAAAACAAACACAAATAACCTGATGCTACACCTCCAACATCTAGAAAAAGAAGAGCAAGTCAAGCCAAAAGCCAAAAGAAGGGAGGAAATTATAAAGGTAAGAGCAGAAATCAATGCAATAGAGGCTAAGAATAAATGAATCAAAGAGTTGGTTCTTTGAGAGAATAAATATAATTGATAGGCCCTAGCCAACCTCATTAAAAGAAGGAAATAAAAACTCAAATTTATGCAATAAGGAATGAAAAAGGTGAAATTACTAAAGACCCTGTGGAAATACAGAAGATCATCAATAGCTATTTTGAAAACCTCTACTCTCATAGGCTTGATAACACAGAAGAAATGAACAGATTCCTAGAAACATATGAAATACCAAAGCTGGGTCAAGAAGATGTAAAACTGCTGAATAACCCAATTTCAATTAACAAAATTAAAAATGTGATTAAATCCTTACCAACAAACAAAAGCCCAGCCCCAGATCGATTCACTGCAGAGTTCTACATGAAATTCAAAGAAGATGTAATACTGATACTCCTCATATTCTTCATTGAAATTGAAAGGGAAGCGATCCTCCCTAGCTAATTCCTGGAAGCAAATATTACTCTAATAGCAAAGCCTGACAAAGACCTAACCGAAAAAGAGAACTACAGGCCAATCTCTTTAGTGAACATAGATGCAAAAATTCTCAATAAAATTTTGGCAAACAATGCAGCAAATCATCAAAAGATTATATACTGTGACCAAGTGGGATTCATCCCAGGCATGCAGGGGTGGTTCAACATATGCAAATTAATAAATGTAGTACATCATATCAATTGTCAAAAATAAGAACCACATGATCATTTCTATAAATGCAGAAAAAGCTTTTGTTATGGGCCAACACTTATTATGATAAGCACCTTACAGAAAATTGGAATAGATGATCTCTACCTCAATATGATAAAATCCATCTATGACAAACCAACAGCCTGCATCATATTAAACAGCCAAACCTGAAAACCTTTCCCCTAAAATCAGGATCAAAGTAAGATTTCCATTATCACCACTCCTATTCAATATAGCACTGGAAATACTAAGCAGAACAATTAGACAAGAGAGAGAAATAAAAGGAATAAGGATAGGAAAAGAAGATGTTAAATTATCATTATTTGTAGATGACAAGATACTCTACATAGAGGGCCCCCAAAATTCCTTTGAAAGACTCCTGGGTATAATAAAGAATTTCAGTAATATAGCTGGATACAAAGTCAACCCTCAAAAATCATTAACATTCTTATACACTAACAACACAACCAGTAAGAGAAATAAGAGAAGCCACACCCTTCATAATAGCATCCAAAAAAATGAAATATGTAGGAATCAATCTAACAAATGAAGTAAAATATCTATTCAGGGAAAATTATAATACTCTGAAAAAAGAAATCAAAGAGGACCTCAGAAAATGGAAAAACATCCCTTGTTCATGGATAGGAAGAACAAACATTGTGAAAATGACCATTCTCCCAAAGTTGTTATACAGATTTAATACAATCCCAATCAAAATACCACTAGCATACCTCACAGATCTAGAGAAATCACTCCTAAAATTCATCTGGAGCCTAGAAGAGACCTGGAATAAAAAGGCAATTGTAAGCAACAAAGGCAAGGCAGGAGGCATCATAGTCCCTGATTTGAAGTTATACTGCAAAGCTACTGTAATAAAATCAGCATGGTACTGGAATAAAAACAGATCTGAAGATCAATGGAATAGATTAGAAGATACAACTACAAGTACAAACACACTCAGCCACTTTATCTTTAATAAAAGGACCAATCATATCTATTGGAAGAAAGACAGTCTTTTTTTTTAAATTTTTATTTAAAGAGAAAAAAAAGCAAAAGAAAAATGGATAGAAACAATACAGAATTTCAGAAAAAAATAGAAATCACTAGTTGATAAATTACATATTGTTTTCTTAGACATAGAACAATTAGACAAGAGAGGCAAATAAAAGGAATAAAGATAGGAAAAGAAGATGTGAAATTATCATTATTTGTAGATGACATGATACTCTACATAGAGGACCCTCAAAATTCCATTGAAAGACTCCTAGGTATAATAAAGAATTTCAGTAATGTAGCTGGATACAAAGTCAACACTCAAAAATCATTAACATTCTTATACACTAACAACACAACCACTAAGAGAGAAATAAGCCACACCTTTCATACTAGCATCCAAAAAAATGAAACACTTAGGAATTACTCTAACAAAAGAAAAATTATAATACTCTGAAAAAAGAAATCAAAGAGAACCTCAGAAAATGGAAAGACATCTTTTGTTCATGGATAGGAAGAACAAACTTTGTGAAAATGATCATTCTGCCAAAGTTGTTATATAGATTTAATACAATACTAATCAAAATACCACTAGCATACCTCACAGATCTAGAGAAATCACTCCTAAAATTCATCTGGAGCCTAGAAGAGACCTAGAACAGCAAAGGCAATTGTAAGCAACAAAGGAAAGTCAGGAGGCATCATAGTCCCTGATTTGAAGTTATACTGCAAAGCTACTGTAATAAAATCAGCATGGTACTGGAATAAAGACAGACCTGAAGATCAATGGAATAGATTAGAAAATACAACTACAAGTACAAACAGACTCAGCTACTTTATCTTTAATAAAAGGACCAATCACATATTTTGGAAGAAAGTCTTTTTTAAAATTTTTATTTAAAGAGAAAAAAAGCAAAACAGAAAAAGGGATAGAAACAATCCAGAATTTCAGAAAAAATAAAATAAACAGTAAGAAATCATTAGTTGATAAATTGCATATTGTCTTCTTAGACATAGCTGTTCAAGTTACAAAATAAGAGCATACAAAATGGACATTCAAACAGTGAGGCTGTAAACAGTCCTGTTCAATGACCCAATAAAAACTTAGCAACATGGTTATCAATCCTACACACTTAAACATAGATGTAGTTTTATCCTTTAGATCACTTTCTTTTCCTCCTTTTACTTTTTAAATCCATTATCTGTTTAGTTATATCCTGTTTCAGGTTGCTCAGTACCTTACTGACTTGTTTTGTTGTTATTTACTTTTTAATCACCTTATATTATTCTGTTGCTTTGGTTTTTGAGTTTCTCCTCATCAATGCCCCATGGATCAGCTTTGGTGGAGTTGGGAATTTTTTGGAGGTATTTCGTTAGGTTGTTAATTTACTTTTTTTTTGAAGGTAGCAAAATACAGTGGAACAAAAGAGAACAAACCCATGTGAGGGAGTTCAGAGAAAATGGCACAGAACCTCTCAGCAGATCACCAGGTCAACAGCAAAAGGCACAACAATACATCCCATTCTGTTCACAGTAGCTGTTCTTTTAATCAGGTAGAGCAAAATGGAAGGAAGCATCAAACTTATAAAAACAGAATATTGAATAGAGCAGTACCATTAATCAGAACTGAGCAAAACAGTGATAAAAATCTTTGCCTTCAAAGTGATGGTAGAAGGAAATCCCCCTTACTTGCC
Organism: Hydrochoerus hydrochaeris; assembly: GCA_004027455.1. Taxonomy (NCBI): domain Eukaryota; kingdom Metazoa; phylum Chordata; class Mammalia; order Rodentia; family Hydrochaeridae; genus Hydrochoerus; species Hydrochoerus hydrochaeris. The sequence continues at coordinate 64,092 of PVLA01008983.1, forward strand.
ACAATGCATGCATTCATCCTCCCAAGAGATAGATACACACAGACCTCTGGTATCCACTTGCTAATGGGGGGGATGGATCAATGTCTGATTCTTAGCCTGCATACCACCAGGCCCCAAGCTGCTTACCAGGGCAGCAAGCTGGCTACCTGTTCTCCCAGCACCCCAAGCTCCAACATGATGCACAGCTCAGGAAATGCCTATAGTTCTTGCCCTGGCATGGCGGCAGCTTGTGAGACCCCCAGCTATGACAGGGCAGCTAGCTGGCTTCCTGTTCTCCAAGTACCCAAATTTCAGACATAATGCAGAGCTCAGGAAACCGATAGTTCTCGCCCTGGTGTGGTGGCCAAAGATAGTCTTTTTAATAATTGGTGCTGGAAAAATTGGCTCTCCATATGGCCAAAAACTAAAACTAGACCTATGCCTATCACTATGTACTAAACTAAAGTCTAAATGGTTCAAAGTTCTAAATATTAAAACAGAAACACTAAATTTTTTGGAAGACAAAGTGGGTAGAAATCTTGGAGAGAGGGGTAAGTAGAAAATTCATGAACAAGAATCAAACCACATGCAAAATACTTCACAGTATCAGTAACTGGGATCACATCCTATTAAAGAATTGTTGCATGTCCAAAGAAATCTCCAGCATAGTGAAAAGAAAACCCACAAATTGGGAAAAAAATCTTAGTGGACTGTCCCTCAGAAAAAATATTTCTTTCCAGAACATATAAAAAATATTTAAAAAATCAGACCCCAAAATTCAAAGACCCATTCCAAAAATGGGCATCTGAGATGAATACACAGTTCTCAGATGAAGAAATTCAAATGGCAAATAAATACATGAAAAAATGTTCAGCATCATTGGTCATTAGAGAAAAGCAAATTCAAACAGCACTGAGATTGCATCTCACTCCAGAAAGAATGTCCAGGATAAAGAAAACCACCAGGAATAAATGCTGGAGAGACTGCAGGGAAAAAGGAACTCTTACTGCACTGTTGGTGGGAGTGCAGACTGGTGCAACCACTGCGGTAGTCAGTCCGGAGATTCCTCAATATCTAGGATTGGAAGTAACATTTGAACCAGCTTGCCTCTTCTGGTCATATTCCCAGGAAGAACTGAAAACATCATATCACAGTGATATATGTGCACCCATGTTTACAGCAGCACAATTTGAAATAGCCAGATCTTGGAAACAACCTAAATGTCCATCAACTGAGGAATGGATAAAAAAGATGTGGTATTTTTATACGATAGAATACTAATCTGTTATAAAGAATGACCACATTGAGATATTTATAAGTAAATTGATGTAACTCAAGATCATACTCATAAGTAAAATAAATGCAAGTCACATGTGTAAATACTATATAGTTTCCCTAGTGTAAGAAATGGTAAGTGTACATGAGATACAAAATACTCAATAAATACAGTGAAAGGATAAGAATCTGCTTAAAGGGGAAAAATAATATCGCCAGGAAAATGAGGAAAAAGAAAAAGGAAGGGAAAGAAAAAGTATCTAAAATTATCTAAACACACTTAGGATAGCTAAGGTGATTGTGCTACAAATTCTACAAGTTCTTGGAACAAAATAGTTAACATTCATAGGATTGGAACAACTGTGCATATTATTGTATGGTGATCTGAGGAACTCTTGGAGATCATTATGTAAAATAACAACCCTAGTTATGCCCATAGCACCTTCTTTTGAAGGCCTATATTGTCAGTGTTTTGGGCTCTTTACTATTGTCATTTATTTGTCTTTTCTGTTTTGTGTTTTTCTAGGAATTTGTTTTGTTTTTCTCTCTAATACAGAAAGGATAGGTATACATGTAGAAACTCATAAATGCATAGAACTTTTCCTAAACATTTATGATAATAGATTATGTAACACATGATGAAATGAACAGCTACTTTGAAGAAAAAGAGACACTAAGGTACCCAGTGCTGGTTCAGTAGCATCATGCTGTGAAATCCAGCAGTACTATTATTCTTTGTGCAGACTGATTTTGGTCTGTTTTGTATTGTTTAATTTCAACATACATGAATGTATGGACAGTTATTCTGAAGAGAATGAGAGACATCATGGCAGCCATTGTTGACTTCCCTATTGTCTGTTTTTGAAGATATAAAATGCTTTCATTATCCTATTCTGAGCAGTTTAATACTATTTTGTTTTGTATGAATTCATTGTGTGTGAAGATATGGACAATTATTTGGAAAAAAGCAAGGGACAATATGATAGACAGTGAAGATCTCCTGTTGTCTTCCTTTGAAATCAGCATCTCTTACATTGTTTTCTTCTGATCTGTTTTGTTATGTTTAATTTTACTCTCTTTAAAATTAAAAGAAAAAGAAAATTCAGAAATTATGCAAGTGCTTGGAAAATAAAAAAATACTCTTAAGTAGCCTACAAAAAAAAAGAAATAATACAATTTTGAGAACTAAGTGATAAAACCAGAATATTATATCAAGTTCTTTGGGCCACAATGAAAACAGCCCTAGGAAGAGAATTTTATAGTTGTGAATGCACACAGCAGAAATCCAGAGCAAGCCCAAATATATAACTTAATGACACATCTCAAAGACCAATGAAAACCAGAATAATCTAAACTCAAAGCAATTACAAGGAAGGAAATTATGAAGATCAGAGCAAAAATCAATGAATCAAGACCAAACTATAGCACAAAGTATTACAAAATTAAAGAGTTATTTCCATTGAAACAATATATAAACTAGAGAAAAACCATAGCCAATTCAACGAAAATAAGGAGAGAAAAGACTCAAATGAATGCAATTAGAAATGAGGAAGGTGAAATCACAGTAAATATTACTGAAATCAATAAAATAATTAGCAACTTATTCATAATCCTGTAAGTCAATAGATCAGAGAATGCAGAAAAAATGTACAGATTTCAAGATATACATGAATTCCAAATCTGAATGAAGAAAATATAAAAATATTCTGAATAGTCTAACAACAGGCAAAGAAATTGAAGCAGGAATTAAAAAGAACCCTACAAAGAAAAAACCATATCCTGATAGGTTTACTGCTGAATTCTATAGTAACTTCATTAACTTTCTAACAATACTCCTTAAGCATTTATGTAAAATTGAAGGGGAATGTGTAATATTACTGACTTTACTGAAAGCTACTATTATCCTGATTTCAAAATCAGATGACAATCTAAACAAAAATGAAAACCATAGACCAATTTCTTATCTTTTCATTTCTTTTAACTTTTTAATGTTAAATTGATAGAAAATAAAAATTATGATACAGAATTTCAAAACAAATGATAGGAGATTAAATATATTTAATATATCACATTTGTTATCTTCAAAGTACTTGCTCAGAATAAAACATATAGATATAAGAATATGATTCAACAATTAAAGCACAAACCATTCTTGAGATCAATTTCTTTAATGAATATAATGTGTTTTAGTTACATGTTTCTCACTGTTCAAACAATATACCTGGCACACAAAGTTAAGGGAGGAAATGTTTATTATGTCACACTTTGGAGAGGTTTCAGTGCATAATCCGCCAGTTCCAAGGCAGTGTGGCACATGACAAAAAAACAACATCATGGTGGTGGAAGATACTAAAAGCAAGAGAAGGAGAGCAAGACAAATCTCCTTCTGTCCCTTATGTTGCTTGCAGGTTACCTGAAAAAGGGAAGGTTATGACCCACAGCATTAATCACAGTACAGGGCCACAAGTCAATCACATACTCTAGATTCAAAAAGCCTGTCTTCCATGACTGTATGAGACTTTATGGGGAGATATCTAGACACAAACTAAGACTTTATGGAGAGATATCTAGACACAAAAAAGACTTCACCCCTAGTCTCCAAAAGACTCATATACATTCCTTTCTGCAAAAGGCATTTGGTTTATCTCTGAGTTGCCAAAATTCTAACAGTTTCAGAATTGCTAAAAAATTCATCATAAGTAAGTCTCCTCTGTGATTTAAGGTAAACTATTACTTGTGAGCCTCCTGAACAAATGAAAAGAAATAAGGGCTTCCAGCCTTCAGTGGCATGAGATAGACATTTCTATTTTGAAATTTACAAATGAGGGTACAAATTTATTGGACAAAGCAAGTCCCAAATCCAGCAGGACAAACATTAAATCCTGTAGCTCCATGTGTAGTGTCCCAGGCAATCTGTGGCAAGATGTGAGCCCCAAAAAGCTTGAGTTGCTCCACCCCTACAGCATTATTGGTGGTTTTAGCTTCCATGGCTTTTCTCTTGGGCTAGCTGTGCTTCCTCCTTGCAGCTTTCCTTAGAGGATCTGTGTCCCTGGCTTCTCCAAAATGCTGGGGTTTCCACTGAATGTTCATCTTCAGACTCACAGCTTTACACACTGCCTTCACAGGAGTACATTGCCTGGCCTCCCAAGACTTCTTCTGAAGTATGGATGGAAGCCTTCCTGACACCACAACTATTGCATTCTACATAAGCCTAAAATCAGCACCATGTGGATAAAGTCAAGGTCTATTGCCAGCTGAGGCAGTAGCCAGGCTTCCTTCTGAATAGTCTGTAAGGGTTGAATGCCTGGATCACTGGGTTCTCTTAACCCAGTTCTGAGGAACAAATTATGCAACTGTCATTCTGGAACATGGTGCTCTGGGGCTGCCTTCTGAAAGCAAAGTGTTTCATTTTTGTGATTTTGAGGCTGAAAATGGCGAAGTCTTGCTGCCTATTGTTAAGCCCTTAAGCCATATTTTATATTCTTGTGTTCCTTCTCAGCAATAAAGATCTCCTCTGTTCTGTTTTTGCAGTCTACAGCTTTACTGAAGCTTCCTTTGAAGCCAAACACATAATGTTTTAAATCACTGTGTTGAGACTATTTATGTAACAATAGTTTCAATATTGTTGTTGGCTACAAGCCCCCAACAACAGCAATACCACCACCTGGACATTTGCCTACCTTGAAATTTGTTCTAAAAGACTGATTCGTCTGCAACCTTTAACCATAGCCAAAGGCAAGTTCTCTGGATATAACTAAAATGCAGACGAACTGTCTACAAAGTCATAACACACATCCTCTCCAACAAACAATGAATTCTTTCTTTGCAGCAGAAACCTACTAAGCCTGGTCTTTATTGGTTTTCCGGTTTTCTGAACTCAGACCAGAATCTCCCATACAGAATAGCATAAAGCATTTCAGCTTTACTTTTTCAGCCCACATTTCTGAATTATTCCAAACTCTTCCTATAAGCCACTCCCAAAGTATCCTGAAACACTTGGTAAGATATAGTCATGCAATTATCCTACTTCTCTGCTATCAAATTCTAATTTAGTTACTTTTCTTCCATTGTTGAAACAAAATAGTTGGCACCCAAAGTTAAAGGGTGAAATGTTTATTCAGCTCATAGATTGTAGAGCTTTCAGTTCTTAATAATCTGGTTCCAAAGTACAGTGGCACATTGCAGAAGAGCAACATTTTATTCAACATACCAAAAGCAACTGGAGAGCAAGACAAACCTCTTTATGTCTCTTGTATTTGGGGATGACCCACACTGGGTGGATGTAGGACTCATACTCTTTAATCACAGCACTGGACCATGAATCAATCATATACTCTAGATTCAACCATTTCCAAAATGCCTGCCCCCCTCTGACCACAAGAGAATTTAGGGTGACATTTAGACATAAATCATAACAAGATGCAAAAATTCCTAAACCAGGCACTGACAAACAACTGATTAAAAAGATCATACATCATGACCAAGGACATTTTACTCCAGAGATGCAAGGAAGGTTCAACATATATACCTCAATAAATAAAATGCAAGATAAGCAGAAACAAGGGTAAATATTACATGATCATCTCAATAGATGCAAAATGGCCTTTGATGAAACCGAATATCCATTCATGATAAAAGCACTGAAAAACAAAACTGGTGTAGAAGGGTGTTATCTCGATATAAGCCATTTGTGACAAATCTACTGCCAGCATCCTATTAAATGAAGAAAACCAAGAGCTTTTCTACCAAAATAAAGAACAAGACAAGGCTGTTCACTATGATCACTCTTATTCCACATAGTAGTTGAAATATTAGAAGACACAACTAGGCAAGAGAGAAATAAAAATAATGTATATAGGAAAGGAAGAAGTTACATAATCATTTACATTTTAAATGATCATTTACCTAGAAGACCCAAGGAAATCCATCAAAATGTTCTTAGAATTAACAACCAAATACAGTAGTATAGCAAGATATATAATCAACACACAAAACCAGTGGGATTCTTTTACAATAATAATGAACCTCCTGATACAGAAATTAAAAGAAACTGTCATTTACATTAGCAGCAAAACAATTTAAACACTAATGAATTAAGCTAAGAAAGTGAAAGACCTCTGCAGTGAATACTGCAGCACTCTGAAAAACAAAAAGGAAACCCATCAGAAAATGGAAACATAACCTGTTCCTGGACAGGCAGGACAAATAAGCAACATAGCTATAATTGATAACTTAAGCTCAGATGTAACACTGTCCCAATAAAAACTCCAACAGCATTCTTCACAAAATTGGAAAAATCAATACTAAAATTCCTATGGAACCAGAAGAGGCCAGAAGAACAAAAGCAGTCCTCAGTTGAAAGAGTAAACCAGGAGGCATCACAATTAGAAACTTGATATATTACAAATCTGCAAATCTGCAGTGATAAAAGCCACATGGTACTGGCATAAAGCAGACCTATGAATCAGCAGAACCCTAAGTACTTTTAACTATTTGATTTTTGATTAAAGACTGGAAACACACACTAGAAGAAAGGTAGTCTCTTTGACAAATGGTTTTGGGAAGACTGGCTAAGCACTTATGGAATTCAAACCTAAACACGTGTGTTTCACCATGCATTAAACTATAGTCAAAATAGGTCAAAGAACTAAATGTCAAAACAGAGATACTTTACCTGCTAGAGGACAGCATAGGTAAAACTCAAAGTCAAAGCTTTGGGCGACAATTTTATGAACACAGCTCTAGGTGCCCAGGAAATAGTACCCAAAATCAATAGATGAGAACTACCAAATTAAAGTTTCTACATAGCGAAGAAAACAATCAACAGAATGAAAACACAACCTATAGAATGAAAAAAAATATTTGCTAGTGATTCTTCACACAGGGGACTAATACCTAGAAAACCTTAAAACCTGAGAAAATTAGATGCAGTCTAAAATGGGCTAATTAATAAATACTTCATAGAAGTAGTAAAAATGGCCAATAAATAGCTTCAACATTCAACATTGTTGCCATTTCAGAAATAGAAAACATAGAAAAGAAGTAGAGCATAGTAATCATAGCCTATGACCAGCAAAAACCAGAGGACTAGCTGGTTGTACTATGCTTTTTGGAGATTGCAACTGACCTCTTCCTTGAAGGGTTCTGAATGGTCATAAAATAGACCCAACTGGATCTAATTGGTGAGAGGAGTGTTTTGACATGGGTCTCTTGGTGCCCCATCATGTGTTCTCTGTACACCTCCACTCTAAACCACAGGCATGGTGGGCAGCTCCATGTGAGCTGAGATCATCCTGAAATCACCCTCATCAGGTCTGTTTCATATATCTCTCCACTTTCTGCTCCTAGCCTTCTCCAAGCTGAACCTAGTGAGTAAATTTGGACTGAGTGTGTGGTGGAAAATGTTCATGGGGTTTATGTTTGTATTGTGTAGAAAACAGCATGGTGCTCAATAGAGATGACTGTTTGTCACCTGTGTTTATTGTCCTTTGTGAGTATGAAATAGAAGCTGACAATTCTGTGTGTGTGTGTGTTTGTGTGTGTGTGTGTGTATGTGTTTCTTGAAATGATAAGGCAGCACAACTGGGTCTTGGCCAGTTGGTAGTGGTGACCTTCTTGCTTTCCTGCAAATGTGTGAAGATAAGTATAGTTGAGATAGGCTCAGTAAAACTTACTCAGAAGGAAAGTTATCATAGTTGATAGACACATTTGGTAATGATGGTATTTTGAACAAATTGACCAGTTATATTTTCTTATTCCAGAACACAAGGTTTATCCAAAAGCTTGATTGTTTTACTATAGTTATTGATTTCCTGTTTGTATTTTTTGTGGATAATTTTAATAATTATACAAATCTTTCATTATATTTCTAATTATAATAATATTTAAAAAGGCAAAGTAATTTGATTGGGAATCTCTCAATATTTGTAATATTCTTTCTTTTTTTCCTTGCATAATAGTAGAATTAGAAAACTTCTTTCTTTTTCATAAAAGCATATAGATTCAAGTAAAAGAAAATGTTAAACACCTTTTTTTTCATGACCTGGATGCTATTCAATAATTCTCTCAACACATTCTTTTCCATTACAGAGTATTAAAATATCACAAATAAACATGCGAAGTCTTTTTCTGAATTTAACCTCATTAAGTGATTGCCCTGTGTATATGAAGCAGTTGAAGTGATCATAAAAATAATAATAAGTGGAAGAGAAACTACCATGTGGAGTGGAAAGGTATCAGGAGGGAGCACATTAGAATTGGAGTGAGTGGATCAAAGGGTCCTCTCTGCTTAACAAATCTGTACCTTAAATAAAAAGGGCAGATCAATCATACAATTCAGTGACAATAATGGGGAAAACATGTTAGTTATTCAGAGAAGCTTTTCCTGATTTACTTTTGAGAGAACTGTGCATCTATCACACAGGGATTGATTTCCTCTTTGTATTTTTCCATGAATAGTTGAGTTTTAATAACCACAAAAGTTGGGCTGGGGATTTAGCTCAATGGCATAAGTGTCTACCTTACAAGCATGAGGTCCTGAGTTTGATTACTGGTACCAAAAAAAATTACAAAATTTTATCAACTTATATTCTAATTAAAATGATTTTAATCAAACAAATGAATCATAAATGTCTCAATATTTGATATTACATGTTTTGTTTTCTTACATAACAGAAGATATAGACAGTCTCTTCATTTTTAATAAAATATACAAATTAATAGTAAAAACTATATTAGGCATTTTTGAACTAGGTCCTGGATTTTATTCAGTAATTTCCTTAAAGGACATTCTCGTGTATCACAAAGAATTAAAATATCATATGCACATGCAAAATCTATTTCTGAACTTAATGTCAGTAAATAATTACAGTGCATATATGAAGCATGTGAAGTAATCATAAACATGATAAGTGGAAGGTAAACTACAACTTAGAGTGGAAAGACACCATGAAAGAGTACATTTGAATATCATGGGTGGATCAAAGGGTCCTCTCTGCTTAACAAATCCGCATCATAATTAAAAGGGAAAGACCAGTCATATAATTTGGTGACAGTTATGGAAAAAAAACATGTTGGCTATTCAGTGAAGGTTTTCTTTTACTTTGAGGGAACTGTTCTGTACATCTATCACACAGGCATGCAGAGGAGACTGAAGAACTGAATGGGAGAGCAGCTTCAGTGCAGCCCCATAACACAACAGGGCATGGTCTCCTGTGCTTTCTGAGGTGACTTGTGTAGCTATAATTGTTCTTAACCTAAGTGTTCTGGGTTACATTAGGATGATAAGATTCTGGTCCTATATGCTGTTTGCTGGCTTGGTCTTATTCAATGATACAACTAGATGTTATGGATGAATAGTTGGATTTCATGTTCCATAAACACTCTTCAAATATTTGACAAGAATTTTTATAAATTTAAAAAAAATCAACTGGTTCATAGTGTTTAAAATATGTGTTGTGTTTAGTGTGACATTTCACTTCACATATGCAATATGCAAAGATCACTTCAGGACAGTTTGTCTCTGTCATCTCAGATATTTTATCAATAGAAGTTTCTGACAAAATTCTGATTCTGGTGAAGACAATTTCAAGTCAGAATAATAATACTGTGTTGCTTATTGTGGCAGAAATTTTGCCTTGGGACAAACATCCCTTCCCTTCTTCTAATTACCTGTGCATCTTGTGGATCTTTTCTGAGATGTAGATGTGTCTCCTCTATGCAGCCACATTGGATCTCTCTGTGGTAGTAATTGTGGATTGAACTGTTTTAGTAAAAATTAAAGAGCCCAATGAAAACTCTTCAATTATCTATAGTTGTAAGAGTTAGGGTTCATTAGAGTAATACATATGTTTATTGTAAATGATCACCTGGAGAGTCATGGGTGGAAGACTGCAAAAAGGCCTTGTGCATAATACAGAGCAGAACAATCCAGTCAAAGGTAGAAAATCGTAACTATAGTCAGAGGCCCTAGCAACTCTATATCAGGAAGCATAGTAGTCTGCATTTGATGGCTGAGGAGTCTGAATGGGAAGCCCAGAGATGGACTGCCAAAGGTCAAGGTGAATATTGAAGCTCCTATAAAGAATCAGAAGTGAGGCTTCCTTCTTTCCCTTTTTCCCCCATCCAGGGTGTAAACCTATTGATTGGTGCATTCCCCATCAGATGTGGGTCTTCCTGCTTTAGCAAGTCCATCATCCAGACATACTCAGAACTCTATGAAATCAATCATCTAGTCATTTCTTATTCAAGGTGACTCTACAGTTAACTGTCACAATCCACTCCTTGTCAAATTAGCAACCAGACACATTTTTAAACTATAGACTTCAGATACAAATTGAAATTCATAATTACTTATAACCTGGTACTGTTATTCTGTGTATATATGGAAGTGCACTGCTTCCCTCCCTGTAATGGAAACTGTCTTTGTATTTTTCTTGTTGCTGACACAAGTTAAAGGAGGAAAAGTTTATTTCACCTTATAGTTTGTGGAGGTTTCAGTCCTTAGTCAGCTGGCTCCAAGGCATGGTAGAGGGGCACTGCAGGAGAGAAAGAGTTCATGGCTGGGCAACCAGAAGGCAGCAAGTAACAGCAGCAGCAAGCCTTCGTTCTTTTCTCCCTTTCTCTTCCACCCAGACTATAAGCCTATTGATTAGAGCTACGCATACACAGAATGAGGCTTACATTATCCACATCATTAATCCCTGTATCACAATCTTAATCGACATATGCAAACTCTAATCCAGCCACTACTGAAACTCTACTGTCTATCATTGCATGAGCTTTTGGGGAAACATCTAGATACAAGCTTTTTAGAAGACAAAGTTTTTCTTCAGATGATGCTCATTCCTAGCATTCCAGAATTTAAAAATGGTAATATAGGCTTGGCAATAACTAAGAACCAATATTAAATCTATTCACATTGTGTTACAAAAGAAACATATTAATATAATAGGAGAGAACATATAAAATTACAATACTCTTTTTGGTAACCAGTTACATGGTCCTAGTGGACCATGAACTAACTTCTACCACTGATTCCATTTTTCTTTGGCCTTTAGAAAGCATCTCAGCAGGTTTGGCTTTTTCCTAGGGTGGAGTAGTGCATAATTTGAGTCCTGAAGTCTCTGGGTCATTTGAAACACTACCTGGATTGGGTTATAGTTTCCCATTGGCTTTAATAACAGGGCATGGTAATATTAGTAGGTACCCTAAAGAATCTTCTGCACTCCATGTATAGTCTTCCTTTCCTCTCCCATGGAGTAATTGTCCAAGTTTTGCTTGATAGTGTAGATTAATCACCCCTACCAATATCATTACTTCCTTTTTAGCTTATTCCTTCACAGGTGTGTGGAGCCCAAAGTGACCAGGGGAAGTTTTAGCTTATGGTTCAATGGAATCATTATGCTTCCTGGTGCAAGCATTCCTCCCTCTGGAAGGAAAGCTTCTAGGCCAGCAGAGCACAAGGTCATGCATAAAGGAATTAGCAGTTTTACTGGTGTGTCACTAGTGGTAATGCTGAGTGATATCAATCCCTCTTTGAACCTGTGATTCCTGGACCTGTGAGTTCCAGCTATGGGAAACAGTACCATAGAGCAAAGCCAATTCAAAGCATACACAACTTTTGCAAGGTATTGTCACTGCCCCACCAATTTTATCCACTTATCTGGAACTGCAACTGCATTTTCAATAGGCAATTTCACATTTTTTTCCAATCTAGTTGCTTCTAGATGTGAAGGAACACAGTAATATCAGTGAATTCCATATGTATTAATCCATTGATTCACTTCTTTGCCTGTGTTGTATGTTCCTGGGTCATAAGCAATGTTGTTATGGAATACTGTGATGGTGAATAAAGTATTCTATAAGTTTGTGGATTGAGGTTTTGGCAGAATTATGTGCAGGAAAGACAAATCCATACCCAAAACAAGTTTTATACTAGTAAGAAGAAAGTTCTGCCCTTTCCATGAAGATAGTCACTCGTGGAGTCTATCTATATAAACCTTTCCCAAATATCTTCATCATCAGTTTTCTAGTCATGTTCTTGCCAAGTCGTAGTTCACCTATTCAGACTATTGATACAACTTATCAACCAGTATGTAGTTGCACACTTGGCTATGTTTTCTTCTAGGCAAAATGTATGACCAGGTGAATTGCTTACTGTGACAATTTCCCTTCACCACTTGTCCTTCTGGGTTGTCCTGAAAAGGGGTTGTAATGCCGTAGCTGTCCAGTTGGTGGTGCTGCATAACATGCAGAGCAATGTGTAAAACGGGTCCTGCCCTTCTCTTCCTCTGTTAGCTGATGATGGTACACAAAATACTATGGGCAACAGAAGACCATATAGCAGAAGTAGGAGGCATGGGCATCTGAGCAAGCTCTTTTTTTGTGCTGAATTTTTTTTATTTAAAGAGAAAAAAACAGAAAAAGGATAGAAATATTACAGAATTTCAAAAAAACAGTAATAAATCACTAGTTGATAAATTAGATATTGTTCTTTTAGAAATAGTTATTCAAATTACAAAATTAAAGCACACAAAGTGAACAATCAAGGAGTGAGATTGCAACTCCTTCAACAATCCAACAAGAATATAGAAATATGGTTATCAGTCCTACACACTTAAATATGCATGCAGTTATATCTTTTATAGCGGTACCTATTTCCTAGTTTTTACAATAGCAATTATACATTTTAAAAATTTTATTTAAAGAGAAGAAAAAAAGCAAAACAGAAAAAAGGATAGCAACAATACATAATTCTCAAAGAAAGAAAGAAAAAAAGGAAAAAGAGAAAAAACCACTAAGAAATCACTAGTTTATAAATTACCTATTTTCATCTTGGATGCAGTTGTTCAAGTTACAAAGTTAAAGGATGCATAGTAGACATTCAAACAATGAGACTGCAAAGAGTTCTGCTCAAAGACCCAACAAAGATTCAGCAATATGGTCATCTACTTTACATACTCAAACATACATGCAGTTATATCCCTTACAGTACTTTCTTTTCCTCTCCTTTTTACAATAGCAATTATACATTATGGTTTTATTACAGTTGTAGTTCTTATTTACTTTTTACACTAGAAACACAATATGATATTTATAAACATGATTCTTATTTATTTCACTAATGATAGTCTCAAGTTGTCTCAATTTACCTATGAAGGCCTCAAGATCATCCTATTTATAGTTTAGTAATATTCCGAAATTGCATAAAAATGTCACATCTTTTACATCCACTCTGCAGTAGATGGGCATCTTGTTTGTTTCCAGGATTTAGCTATCACAAATTGTGCAGCTATGAACATGGGTGCACACATATCACTGTGATATGAACTTTTCAGTTCTTAGGAGAAAATACCCAGGAGGGGGACAGCTGGATTGAATGGAACTTCCAATCCTAGTCTTCTGAGAATTCTCCATATTGATTTCCATAATGGTTGCACCAGTCTACAATCCCACCAACAGTGGAGCAGTGTTCCCCCTTTCCTCGCAGCCTCACCACCATTTGTTATCAGTTGATTTCTTGATGGCCAATATTCTTTCTGGAGTGAGGTGAAATCTCAATGTTGTTTTAATTTGCATTTCTCGAATGATCAGTGATGGTGAACATTTCTTCCTGTATTTATTTGCCATTTGTATATCTTCCTCTGAGAACTGTGTGTTCATCTCAGATGCCCATTTTTGGAGAGGGTCTTTGAATTTGGGGGGCTTGATGTTTTTCAGTTCTTTATATGTTCTGGACACAAGTCCTTGGTCTGAAGGACTGCTGGCTAAAATTCTTTCTCACCCTGTGGGTTTTCTTTTCACTCTGTTTGTGATATCCTTTGAAGTGCACAATCTTTTCAATAATATGAGATCCTATTTGATGATTATTTGAAGTGTTTCCCATGCAGTTTACATTTTGTTCATGAATTCTCTGTCTACCCCTATGTCTCCAAGATTTTTTCCTATCTTGTCTTCCAGTAGATTTATTGTTTCTATTTTAACATTTAGGTCTTTGATCCATTTAGACTTTAGTTTTGTGCATGGTGATAGGCATGGAACTAGTTTCAGTCTTCAGCATGTGGAGAGCCAATTTTTCCAACATCATTTATTAAAGAGACTATCCTTCTTCCAGTAGACATATTTAGCCCCTTTGTCAAATATCAGGTGGCTGAGTATCTTTGTAGTTGTGCTTGCACCTTCTAATCTGTTCCATTGATCCTCAAGTCTATTTCCTCAACAGTACCATGCTGATTTTATCACTGTAGCTTTATAGTACTGTTTCAAGTCAGGGATTGTGATGCTTCCTGTCTTGTCTTTGCTGCCCAGAATTGCCTTTGCTATTCTAGGTTTCTTCTGTTTCCAAATGAATTTTAGCCGTGTTTTCTCTAGATCTGAGAGGTATGTCAATGGTGTTTTGATTGGGATTGTGTTAAATCTGCATAATAGTTTTGGGAGTATTGTCATTTTCCCAATGTTGGCTCTTCCTAACCAAGAGCAAGGAATATCCTTCCATTTTCTAATATCCTCTTCAATCTCCTTTATCCGTGTAGTAAAATTTTCAGCATATAGATCTTTTACATTTTTAGTTAGGTTGATTCCTAAGTATTTCATATTTTTAAATGATATTGAACAGGGTGATATTTTCATAATTTCTCTCTTGGTGAATTTTTTGTTTGTGTACAGGAATGCTAATGATTTTTGAACATTGAGTTTGTATCCTGCTACACTGCTGAACTTCTTTATTACCTCTAGTAGTCTTTTAATGGAGTTTTTTTGGTCTTCTATATAGAGTATCATGTCATCTGCAAATAGTGATAATTTAACTTCTTCCTTTCCTATCTCTATTCCTTTTATTTCTCTCTCTTGTCTGATTGCCCTGCTAGTTTTTCCAGAACTATATTGAGAAGGAGTGGTGATAGTGGAAATCCTTGTCTTGTTCCTGATTTTAAAGTGAAGGCTTTCAGTTTTTTTCCATTTAGTATAATGTTGGCTGTTGGATTGTCATAGATGGCCTTTAAAAGGTAGAGAGAGACACCATGTATTCCAAATTTCCAAAGGGTTTTATCATGAACATGTGTTGGACTTTGTCAAAAACTTTTTCTGCATCTATTGAGATGACTATGTGGTTCTTCTTTTTGGCTCTGTTGATGTGGTGTATTACATTTATTGACTTGTGTGTGTTAAACCATCCCTGCATTCCTGGAATGAACCCCACTGGTCATGGTGTATAATCTTCTTGATGATTTGCTGCATTCTATTTGCCAATATTTTATTGAGAATCTTTGCTTCAATGTTCATTAGTGAGACTGGCCTGTAGTTCTCTTTTTTGGTTGGAACTTTCTCTACTTTTGGTATCAGAGTAATACTTGCCTCCAGTACTGATTTAGGGAGTATTGCTTACTTCTCAAGTTCATTGAACAATTTAAGGAGTACTGGCATCAAATCTTGTCTAAATTTCTTGTAGAATTCAGCTGTGAAGCCATCCAGACCTGGGCTGTTTTTTGTTGGTAAGTTTTAAATTACATTTTCAATTTCAATAGCTGCTATTGGGTTGTTCAAAATTGCTATATCTTCTTTGCTGAACTTTGGTAGTTCATATGTTTCTAGAAATCTTTCCATTTCCTCTGTGTTTTCCATTCTATGTGAGTAGAGATTTCCAAAGTAGGTGTTCATAGTCTTTTGAAATTCCATGGGATGTGTAGAAATTTCTCCCTTTTTAGTTCTTATTGTGTGATTTTGGGTTTTTTCTTTCTTTCTCTTGATAAGGTTAGCTAGGGGTTTGTCAATTTTGTTTATTCTCTCAAAAAACCAGATTTTCAATTCATTAATTCTTTGTATTGTTTTTTGAGTTCCAATTGCATTAATTTCTGCTCTAATCTTTATAATTTCCTCTCTTCTATGAGCTTTGGGTTTAGCTTGCGCTTCTGTTTCTAGAAACTTGAGATGGAGCATTTGGTTGTTTATTTGTGCTTGTTCCTTTTCTTGATATGACAGTTTATTGCTATATAGTTCCCTTTTAAGACTGCTTTCATTGCATGCCACAGATTACAGTATGTTGTTTCTATATTTTCATTGAATTGTAGGTATTGCTTTATTTTTTTCTTTAATTTCATCTGTAGCCCACTGGTTTTTCAAAAGTTTGTTGTTTAATTTCCATGTGTTTATGTAGGTTTTGCAATTTCTTTTGCCACTAATTTCCAATTTCAGTGCACTATGGTCAAATATTATGCATAGTATGATTACAATACCATTGCATTTACTTAAAATGTTTTATGAGATAATACATGGTCTATTTTGGAGAATGTCCCATGCTCAGCTGAGAAGAATGTGTATTCTGATGTGGTTGGGTGGAACACTTTGGAAACCTCTACTATGTTCAATTGCTCACAGGTATGATTCAGTTCTGTTATTTCTTTGATGACTTCTTTTCTAGTTAATCGATCTCTTTGTGACAATGGGCTGTTAAGATCTCCTGTTATAATTGTGTTCTTGTGTATTTGGCTTTTCATGTCCATTAGTATCTGTCTTATATAGTTGTGTGCTCCTGTATTTGGTGCATATATATTTATAGGTGTTAGTTCTTCCCTTTGAATTTTTCCACTAATGAGTATGTAGTGACCTTCTCTATCTGTTTTAATCATTTTAGGTTTGAAGTTCACATTGTCTGCAAATAGAATAGCTACCCCTGCTCTTTCTGGGTTCCTGTTGCATGTAATACTGTTTTCCATCCTTTGAATTTTAATCTGTGAGTTTCCTTTTGGGTCAGATATGTTTCCTGTATATAGAATATTGTGGAATCCTGTTTCTTGATCCATTCTGTCAATCTACTTCTTTTTATAGGTGAATGAGGTCATTTATATTTATGAATATCACCGATATGTACTAGCTCGATTTTGCCAAGTAATGTTCCAGTTGTTTCTTTCTGCTTTTCCTCTTATTTAATTGCTTGTCCTGCTTGGTGGTTTCTTTCTATTGTTGTTTTGAGGATTGTGATCATTTTTATCTCTTTCTAATATGTCTTTCAGTACTCTTTCTAGGGTTGGTTTGGTGGATGCAAATTTCTTCAGTTGTTCTTTATCATGGAAGTATCTTGTTTCTCCATTAAATTTGAATGAAAGTTTTGCTGGGTACATCAGTCTGGGTTGAAGGTTGTTTTCTTTCAGGGCTTGAAATACCTCACTCCAAGGTCTTCTTAACTTGAGGGTTTGTGCTGAAAAGTCTGCTGTGATTCTAATTGACTTTCCTTGATAGATGAGATGTGTCTTTTCTCTGACAGCTTTTAGTATTCTATTTTCATGCTGTATGTTTGAGATCTCAACTATTATGTGTCTGGGTGTGGATTTATGTTGATTTTGACTGTTTGGTGTTCTATATGCCTCACTTATCTGCATATCAGATTCTTTCCCCATGTTTGGGAAATTTTTTGCTATTATTTCTGTAAATGTTTTATGTATGTCATTTGCCTGGATTCCTGTATCTTTGCTAATGTCCATTAATCTTATATTGCTGCTCTTGGCA
>PVLA01008984.1:0-81320 GCA_004027455.1 Hydrochoerus hydrochaeris
TGGCCCTGGGCCTGGGGCGTTTCCTGCTTGGGGCTGGGGGTTGTTGCCAGGGTTGGCAAATATATATTCCAGCTTCTAAAAAATAAAGGCGGATTCAGATTCACTCACAGACTGGTGTGCAGTGTTTTCTGTCTCTCAATCGCCGACTCCCTGACCACCTTTGGGAAACCCTAGCCCTGCCGCAGCTGGACTCCGGCAGCCCAGTATGATAGGGAAATTTTAGGGGTGATGCTTTCTCTTTTAACATTCATACCTGGAACACTTAACAGGTTCAATATTAAGTAACCAATATTAAGTCTATCAACATGTACATTGGAAGGTATTAGAAAAGAACTCTTACTGTCCTAATTTCTGTAACTGTTCATGAGGCTTGTATTTAGAACTACTTGTGTGACCCATTGTATTATGTTACTTGGATTTCAGCAAGCACCTCAACATGTCTTTTTCCTGATGTGACCCTTACCTTCATTCCTAAATATTGTGTACCATTTGACATTTTTACCTGGATTGGATAGTTATAGTTTCCCATTGACTTTATTTTACTTATTTATTTATTATTTTGAAATGGGGTCTCACTATGCATTTCGGCCTCACCTTGAGCTCACTTTGTAGCCCAGGCTAGTCTCGAACTTTCAATGATCTTCCTGCCTCCCAAGTGCTAGGATTACAGGCATGAGCCACCACGCCCAGCTACCCCTTGACTTTAATAAGAGCATGCCCATACAAGGAGACACCCCAAGAGAGCTCCTGCACTCCAAGTATATTCTTTCTTTACTCCATTGTGGAGTGATTTCAGCTAGTCAGATTGTGAGGACCCATGTTTGGTTTTTTGCAATCTTAGGTGGCTAAAGGAGAAATTACCTTTAGGATGTTTTGAAACTTACATTTCTGTTGTTTTTGCTGCTAGGAATTGGAATCTTTGAGGTATTCGTTTTCCTTTATTAATTTACCCTCAGAAGAATTTAATTACTGGTTAATTGGTTGAGCTAATTATTGTATTTCATTAGTTTTCCAAAGATGCTATCATTATATTTTCCCCCCTGGAAAATATATTCTAAAGTTTCACATACCTAGTCACTAAATTCCTTCCAGTTCATAAGTGACATGTTAGAACAATTACATATATCTACCCTGTCTTGTTTTAAACAGTTTGCAACAAGGACTATTAGTATTTCCCACAGTACAAGAAACAGAGACCATGGCACCTTTAGATCTCATCAAATTAGAGAGCCAGCTTCAAGAATCCCTAATGCTATTATAGAATTTCAGCTTTGCAATGATGCTTCTCTAGAATGATTCTCAATACTAAAATCTGTATCAGTCAGTACTTACTAGAGATGATTTAATAAAAGGTACACAAATACATTTAAAAGATTGGTATACAACAGCCACTCACACAGATGTGCAAGAATACAAAAGGTTTGTCCATGAGCTGAAAACCTGAGTTTTCCTGTTCAATGCCTGGAGTCCCCTTTAGTGCTCCATCCAAGTTCATATCAGGAAAGTTAATGGTGTATGCCAGAAAGCTGAATGGTCTGTACTGAACAATTCAGGGTCTGCACTGGAAACCAGGAGACAATGTACAAGACTGAGGGAAAATTGGAGTTCATCTGAAGAAACAGAAGCAATTTTCCCCTTTTGTTTGTCTTTTATCCCTTTCTGACAGTAATTTTCCTTACTGTGGGTCTTTGACACCCAGAACTATACCCCATTCCCAATTTAGGTGCTCATGTTGTCCTCAAATTGATCCACTTATTTAACTATCTCAAGTAATAAAACTCCCCAAAAAGTACAAATGATGGTATGATTTCTCAAAAATAATATTTTCAATGTAATATTTGTCAATAATGAAATTATTGGGGGAGAATGATTGTTATTGGATATCATGAGTGAAATGCTTTTAACCTATTTCTTGATGGTGGCAATGCTATTGACTTTGATAATTATTGTTTTTACCTAAGACCAAATAGCTAGCTATTTCTCATCCCCTATAAACTGAAGAGGTTGGCACTTATAACATACTCAAAACCCAAAAGCCAGATACAAGTGGAATACTTCTTTGAGAAGTCATGAACTAAGGGATCTCGGTGTTACCAATTATGATATCAAACTTAAATAATTTCAACCATCAATTCAGGAAGTAAACTACAAAAAAGGAAAATGGGAAGACATGGATTCAACATGCAGCCTCAGACTTCCAGCTCACTAAAGAAGAACCCAAGGAGCAATGAGGTGGAATAATTTAAAAGTCACACGTCTGGACTCTTGAAATGGTAACAACTAAAATAACAAAGTGAATGAGGCTCAATAAAAAACTCAAATCAGAAATAATTTTGAAGATAAATTCAGAGATGATGACCATAATAAAGGGCATGATTAGTGAATCTAGAGGAGATACAGATTTGAAAAAAAAAATCAGGACTTTAGTAAATGAAAGACACATGAATGCCCTACACAGGAAAAGAATGAAATTAATGACAGATTCAAATAGGTATCCAGGAGATTAAAAATTTATTGACTGTATATGAACCTGCCATGCTGTTCTTAATACTACCATTATTGCTAACTGTACTACTTAAGCATGATACTATACCTTTCTGTAGCAGTTTTGCTCCCTTGAATGATAGCACTGTGACTGTATGAGATCATAACCATTACCACATTTCAGCACCAAAGGACTGAGTGCTGAGTCAAATAGATAGAAAATTCTCGTGAATACTGAGAAGGTCGGTTCTTGTGACAGACACAAAAACCAAGAATCACCTACATCTACAAGACATCCCTGAGGAACTGACAATCCCTAGGGGTGACAGTTGTAGGAATAATGCTCTCTACATAAGAATTATACTAGACTCTTTCCTGAAAATTTAAAGCCCCAGAACTATAGAAACAAATTGAATATAGTTAAAAAAGAGAGAGAAAGTTCAATAGGTCATCACAGAAAATTCATAGAATCTGCACAGCACAATATGAAGGCAAATTTCAGACTTATCATCAGTCCAAGTTCACAAATATAGTTTCTTTACCCTCACCAATTTGTTTCCAAAATTGGATGTGGGTATCTAAATGACCAAATCCTTTTATACAGTACTGCTCAGATACGACATTAATTTTACATTCTTCAAATAATATACTTTGTCCATATCCATTTCCTCTTTAGGTAGCATTTCACTCTTTAATGTATATTTGTTCTCATTTACCTCCTCCTTTGCCAAAATCATAATTCATGTGACTGATATCACTTTTGTGGGCTTTCTACAGATTCATAGCCTGGTTTCAAATGTGTGTACTGAGGGCTTTGATTATTTCTCTAAGAACATTGTCAAAGTTCAACCTGGCATTCAATGCCCTGTAATTATACATTCAAAACTGGTTCTGACATACAGGATATTGTTTGCACATTACATTCTTTAATCATCATGCATCTCTGTAGATATGCAATCTTGTTTCTCCTAGTTTTCCTGATGAAGATCCGAAGCTGGGAAATTTAATAATATCCTAATTCACAAACCAAAATATAGCTTGAAGTGTATGTGTGTCTCAGAATAGGTTTTTCTGTCTCTGCAGTGTATGTCTACCCCACATGGGTAATTTAACTCTCTACTATATTATTCCTCCCTGTAAGACTTTTGTTGACTCGATCTCAAACTCCTGTCACGTTCCTGATCCCAAAACAATTAGTTTGTCAGATAACTTGACAGTAAATAATAATTTTATTATTGCAATCAAGAATAGGAGTACTGCCAGATGGTAATGCATGCCTGTAATTACAGCACTAGAGAGACTGAGGCAGGAGGATTATGAGTTTGAGACCTGCCTGGGCTACAAAGTGACCTCAAGGCCAGCCTGAACTACATAGTGAGACCTGACTCAAAAAGACAAAAATGAATAGAATAGAATAGAATAGAATAGAATAGAATAGAATAGGGGTATTATAATAGATAATTCATTTCTGGGTCAGGATGTCACATGTGGGTTATCGATGAACAGAAATAAACTCTTTACAATATCAATCAATGTCTAAGAGCATGGCACAAAAATCAAGTGAAACAATTTTTCCTCACAGTACATAGTTGAATGCCAAAAACCATATGTGTGCAGACAGCACAAATGAATACTGTTTAATAAAATGCCCAAACACTCCAGTCTTATGTCCTTCACTTTCAGATTAATTCTCATGGGCCCATCACCTATTAGAGGTATCCAGTCTCTGAACTGTCTCTGTAGATGTTCCATTTCCAAAATGCAACAGAGGGCCTTTTGAGTCTCCCTTTGGGTTACTGGACTGGTGTCTTAAGTATAAATATTCCTGAAGAGAGAATTACTTCCTGGCTCATGTCAGATATATCACATCAGTAATACAATGTGAGATTGGATCTCCCTGTTCTTGAATATCCAGACACAAAACATCACTTTAGTCAGGTTCCATTTAGGGTTTATTGTTGGTGAACTAATTAGGATCTAACTTTCCTAATGCATCATTTTTATTTATCTAAAATAATTGTTTCTCACTGTATCAAATACACTTAATAAAAACACTCAGAAAAGTAATAAACTGTTTCAAAACCCAAAGTTGTAGTGGGAATCAGTGTTTTATTATATAGTCTTGTCTGGTAAATGATTCTGCAGATTTTTAAATACTATGAAGCACCCTTGCATAGTAGGTGAATAGAATACCTTGTTTATTGTGGCATCTTTATTAGGATTTATGTATAGACATTTTGTAGAAGAATATTTAGGAAGTATATTATCAAATCAAACATACATGAAGAGATAACAACTGGAGTCAATTCTGTGACCCTTACCATGTCTGTAAGTACTCTTTACTGAATCATTAATCTAAAATTCTATGACCTCTTGCCACTATTTTTTCTGCTTCAGTGTTATATCTCATTATTCTTTAATCTCTCCTCTGTGGTCCAGTCTTTTTTTCTGTGTATTTCCCATAGGAAAGCATTTACCATATGGTATTTTCTTGCCCATAATCTACTCAAACTTTATCTTGACTTCTATTATGAAGTCCCTTGGTCTATGTCCATCTACCTTTGGATTAAAATATTAAAATATAAGGAAAGGATCTGTCTCATCTCTATAACCCTTGAAAACATTCTATGATAATAGTACAGTGAGTATTATAGGAAAAATGGTTGAGTACCATATCAAATATGATAGAAGTGCGACAATACAGGGAAATTTTTTCCTTGTTAGAGCAAACACATGCTACATGAGCTGATGTTTTCATATCCCACATAATTTACAATAGGAAAACTTAGATCCAGAAATTCACTATGTAAGTGCACAAATATGTATCCAGATTCATGCTGAAGCCCACAATTTAAGAGTGTGGTACATAAATAGGAAAAAGTCCACACATCAGAAATTCTGACAAAGCAGAGGTGATTTCAAATGAGAGGCAAGTATTGTTCTTTTCAATGAAAGCCCATGTATGGATCATTTTTTCCTTGTTCAGCACTTTTTCTTTGGTTTGCTTAGTTGAGTTTGGCCACATGTCTGCTCTGTGATATGAGATAATATTAGGTCATTTTTTATATTTAAAATATGTAAAATAATCAAAATCTTGAATTGATTGGAAAAGATAACATTCATCTTCATTAAGATATTGTTTTAGATTTTTTTTTATTATTGCCAGAAAACTATACCTGACAACCACAATTTAAAGGTAGAAAGTTTTGCTTTGGATTACAATTTCTAGGAATTTCATTCTGTAGCTCCAAGGCAGAATGATGTAGCATATTTTCAACACATAGTGCAAAGACCCCATAAAATAGAATAACAGGAAGCCGAATGGATTGAGGGAGTACTAGTTACACTTGGCCTCATGTACAAATAACTGGGGTTATAACTAAATATTTAGGTAACCTTAAGTTACAATTCAAATGCCCACTGAATTTGTGGCTGTCAAGAAAGACTCTCAAAGCCAGAAAAGCATATATAAGGATACGTAAGTGTCAGTTTGAGCCCAGATGCATGTGTCAGTAGACTTGATTTTGGTCAGTGTTTTATATAATTATTATTATTACTCTATTAAAATGTCCCCCAAATGCTAGAAAAATAGCTAAGGAAGTCAGGGAAGGTTTTAAAAAGCATTCATAATTTTAAAAATGAAGGAATATTTGGACACATAGGATAGTGACATTCATGTCAATTTTCTCACTAGCATGCACAATATGTCAAAATTCACCAACTTGAAAATCTTACAGGGAAAACATTTGTATAAAGGGCATAGTGTTGCCATAGGTGTTTCCAAAATTAATATGTAATGATCAACAGTTTCATATGAGGTAGAAAAGATATTAATAGTGTGGATAAGTGAAAAGCTGAAGGCAGTTTATAGCCTGAATCTATAGTTTGTCAAAAAGCTAGGGCTATAAATGCATATCTCATAGAGGATAATTCATTGATGAGTGATAACTGTAAAGCATCATGGAATTAAGAATTACTTTAAGAATTTTAAAGTAAGAATTGGTTCATAGCACAACCAAGCATGATGAAGCAGCCCCTACTGATAAAAGGGCTGCTAAAATCACATACACCACTTTGAAATGAAGACACAGAGAAATGATTTTTACTCTCATAAGATTTTCAGTTGTGATGAAACTGAACTTGGCTGAAAGCAAATGCCCAGAAAAACAGACATTACTCAGGAAAAGAATAAAATGCCAA
Source organism: Hydrochoerus hydrochaeris (assembly GCA_004027455.1). Lineage (NCBI taxonomy): Eukaryota > Metazoa > Chordata > Mammalia > Rodentia > Hydrochaeridae > Hydrochoerus > Hydrochoerus hydrochaeris. Next base: position 6,685 of record PVLA01008984.1, read on the forward strand.
GCCAAAAACCTATGAAGGATAGACTGATCTTATTTCTATAAGGTTCTTATTTCTATATCATGTGAGTGATGAAATAAAGAAAAGACTCTCATGGTTTATCTGAGACCCCAATAGTGTTAAGCAAACAAAGGCATGAGAAATAGAGTAGAGGTCACATGGAGATCTAATGCAAAAGCCTGGGTAATACAGTAATTTTTCTTGAGTGGATAAGGGAGACTTCTTGTCCTCCTGTTAAGAGACATCTAGAGGACAAAGGTTTACAACTCAAGACGCTCCTCATCATGGACAATGCTCCTGCTCACCCATGAAATTTGAAAGAATTGGCTGAAGAATTCCTAAGGCTGTCAACTGAGTTCCTCCCACCTAAAACAATTCCTTTACTGCGTCCTATGTATCGGCAGGGTATAGGTACCTTTACAAAACTATACTTAAAATGCTTCCAGATGGTCTCAGATATACATGTAACTCTTAAAGAGTCGAGGAAGGAACAGGATAGCATCCTTTCCTTTGTGGGGATAATTAAGAAAACCTGTGTCAATGTCCCCGAAAGGACCCTGACATCACCCTGAAATTAAAATTATACATGAGAGAAATTTTAAAGGCTTTGTAGGCTTTGTAGTGGAGCCTGCACCTTCAATAGCCCCTGTGGGTGATGACATTTTCACTATAGCAGAGTCCAGGTAGACAATGGTGATGTTGAGGAACAATTGGGGAAACAGGAATTGTCTACAGATGAACTTCTGGCTAAGCCACAGAGAATGACAGCTGAGGATATTTCTGAAGAGGAGAGAGACCATCTATTCCACTCTGTCCTAGGGTTCCCTAGATTCATGATGTTTTCTGCCATCAAGGGATTGACTCTTCCGTAGGGCAATGACCCTGGAAATTTATGAGCAAATTTCTGACCCACTTTTAGAAAGAGTCCACTGAATATGTCAGAAAACCATGGAAGCTTTAAAAAGCCTGGATTAATGCCTGTAAATGGAAGTATTCTTCACGCGAGGTGAGATAGTCACTGTTGGAGTCAGTCTGAACCAGGATTTCCTGGGTTAGAATATATCATTTGAACTCCCCGAAAGCTGAAGAAGTTTATGTCTCTTGTCATGCTCATAGTACGCCGTCCCACGATGGAGCAGCAGCCAATCAGCGATGAAGGCGGGATGTCTGAACTAACCAGTCACGTGCGGTGAGAGGGCGGGCACTTCCTGTGTTATGGCGCGGAGCCGTACGGCAAGGGCTCGTTGCCGAGAGTCCCCACCTGACTAGACCACTCTTTCCTGTGACTTCTGCCGGCTGCACCCTGCATTGAAAAGATTCTGGGAGACTCTCAGGCACACAATGGTGACGTTGTGGGATGGGTACAGGGATGGGGTGGAATCGGGGACTCCCCAGAAGGAGGGGGCCAGAATGAGCTGTGACGATAAATAGTCTCTGCTTCGCTCCAGAATCCGAGGTCTTCCGAAGCTTTGATTTTTGTGTCATCATCCTTCCCTTTTCGGCTTTGCTGAAGCACGGGCAATTTTGGGTCCCCAGTATGCTTTCCCTATATAAAACTCCCTGCCCAAAATGCCTTCCTTGGCTCCAGACACAGGTCTGTCTCCACCTGTCTAACCAGAGCAGGGATTTTGGAGAAACCCTGGCTTCCACACTTAGCAATAAATAACACGTATCATTTTAATTATTTGTGTGAGACCTCTGCTCACATTAGCGTTACTTCATGAACAGTCCTCGTGCTCTCACAACATTGAGAACTGAGGTTGTGAGCCAAAAGGAGCCTGTTAGGGGAGAGTTTATTGGAAATAATAATCAGAGCTCCCAGATTTTCAAGAAGCATCCCTAGCGAGAAGCACAGCATAGCACCTGCTCAGTTGCTTCGTGACCACCTATCAAGATGTCTCTGGATTTAAAATAACTATTGAGAACTCAGGATCTCTAACCAGTTTCCTCAGCACGCATGTTTTGTTTTTTTGATTTTTGAGACAGGTTCTCGCTATGCAGTTCGGGCTAACCTGGAGCTCACATTGTAGCCCAGGCTGATCTTGAACTCTGTAATGATCCTTCTGCCTCAGCCTACGGAGTACTAGGATTACAGGCCTGTGCCATCACGCCCGTCCTAACATGCACGTTTTTAAAGAGACTGGGATTTTACAAAAACCCTTCTTTGTTTTCTGCTTTAAGGTTATATAAACTCAGGAGCTTAGTAGGGATTGGCTGCAGCTATTTTGAAGACAAGAGGTTTTATGGTAACCATTGTTAAATTCCTATTATCTTGTTTTGAAATCCTACATGACTTACACTTTTTTGTTTTATTCTCGCAAAAATAAAATTTTTAAAAAGCTGAAACAGTAATTGAGATGGACATTCTAAAAACAAGTACTGTGCCTGATGTTGATGCATGCCTGTTATCCTTGCATTGAGGAAGCTGGAGGCAGGAGGATCCTTGTGAGTTCGTGGACAGCCTGTGCTTCATTGTGATTTTAATCCCAGGCTGAACTACATAGTGAGACTGTTTCAAAAAAACCAACACACAGTAAAACAAGTTTTGAAGTGATGAAGTTTTCATAGATAAGCACATTAATGAATAGAATAAAAATGGTTTTTCAGTGCTCAAGAGGAAAAAGGAATAAAAAGCAAATAGGACAGCAGGCCACTGTGGAGAGGGTCATAAGTCAGTATCTACAGCAATAAACTCCTGACTTCATATTTTTGATAGTGTTAAAATAATTGAAGAATTATCTGCTGGGTTGGTCTGAGATTGGGTCATAAATCACAGGCTTAAAAAATGTTGAGGAATTTAGGAATGGATGGACATTTCTTCATTGACTACTTATCAGCTCATCTAATGATTTTTATGGCAAAATTGAAAATTAGGGAACTGATAGGTTTAAAAATAGTGTAGGCATCATCTTTGCAGTAGAATGTAAAGGGGCTTCTGATGGATACAAAAATTCTAAGATGCTTTTTGTGTTTGCTACTGTTCAGGCACTCAACTTGGGAAACTTGCCCTAAGATATAGCCTGTCAAAAAAATTTTTTTAAAATTTTTGAACACAAGTCTTCCTAATTTGCCCAGGCCATGAAAAACTTTTGATACTCTTTCCACCACTTTGCTTATTGGGATGAGAGACCTGTGCCACTTTGCCAGTTTATAATTAGAATTTTTAAATCAACCAGGAATTAGCAAGACTTCAGTGCTTTGGGGAAAGTAAATATCACTGGGCCTTTCTGGTGCACACCTAATGACATCCACCTGAGAGACAAGATAGGAGTATTACATCACCAAGCACAGCCTGGATAACTGAGCAAGACCCTGTCTCAATATTAAATAAATATTTTGGGCAAACTTCCCCTTTTAAACTAACCTGAGTAATTTTCATGAGACCCTGTATTAAGTCTAGAGCAGTGAAAAGAAAAAGAAGTTATTTAGTGCAAATCTTAATTTTGAATTTTAGTCATTTTTCACATCAGGGGTACATGCTACAATACTTCTTATGATTGGGGATGGCACTAATGAGTCACTGCTCCTTCAGAATCAGGACACCACAGATGAACAACTAGTGATTGTAAAGTATGTTATATTCAATCAAGTACACAAAATATTTAGCATTTTATTATGAATTTGGCTTTGTGTTACATAAATCTCCACTATTGCAGATCAAGTGGAGGTTGTTGAGTATTGTGTTCCAGTTCCAGGAAAGTAGCTAAAGCATCTAATAATGCTAAATTTCTTAAAAGGTAAAATATGTGGTCTCAAACACAAGTTGTATTGTCTACTCTGTGCTTTGTTGTCATGATGGTAATTTCCAAAATTGCCTATTCCTCATAATCTTAAGGTCTTTAAAGGGTGTTTACAAACCACATAAAAATTGCAAAATAATATTGCCTATAATGAAAATCATTATTGGACTCTTTGCCAACCACTGTAAAACTTTCTTATGTCTAGAGCAGTGCAATAAATGGATACACTAACAAGTAAATAAGCTCTTACAGTATATAATGGCAAAAATTAGATGATAGATTTAAATAAGGGAAAATGAAAGCAAGCTGTAAAGGATAATTTTCCTTTAATTTTAAAAATTAAAAATTTAAAAAGAGACTGCTTTTTAAACCCATTTTTTCAAACCCCTTGAAAGATGGTACTGCAATCTACATATAATTCATATTTTAGTGTGGAAAAGAAAGTACCACTGCTTACTTAATTACTATAGTTTACTGATAGTTTGTAAACAGTTTTCCCCAAAAAATGGCATGCTGAATGAGTTGTAGGGACTTTGATTAAAAACAGTTGCATCAGGAGCAGAGTACCAAGTGCAGGTGTGTCTGCATATAAATGGAAGGCACAAACATGTTTTCTGTGTTGGAAGGAACAAGGAATACATACAATGTGGGGGAAAAAGGGGGTGAAGGAAGATAGGAAAATCAGCATCTAAACCAGGGTTTTTCCCTGAGCATGTTTTACTGGAGACTGAACCAGGCCTTTCACTCTTGGGTGACATCCAGCCTTTTATATGTTTCTTTTTTCTTATTTTGAATTTTCATTTTGAGTGTTGCTATGGAGCTCAGGCTGAGCTTGATACTATTTTCCTCTGGTCTCAGCCTCCCAGAGTGGCATGATCACAGATGTGGATCACCAAGCACAAATACAAAGTATGATCACAGTGCTTGATTATATTAAACATCATCAATTATTCATTTTAATGTCAAGGTTATTGAAAATGTTTTTCATTGACAATGTGTAGAGGTCATTCTGAAAGACTTCTTTGGAAACTTGATTCCCTATGACAAGTAGCTATGAATTTGAAATATGTTCTGTGTGTAGTATAATTTTTTAAGTGAAACTTTCCTTGGATTCTAAAGGAGAGAATTTATGACTGCCATAATTTTCTGCACCATATAAATACCCTTCTCTTTTTATCATAAGCCACTTTGAGGCAATATATTGATTTATATTCATGGAGTAACTCAGTGTGCCATATTTTCAAAACTTCAAAATAATAGCTTGTAATGAAAACCATGACATGCCTTGGACAGCGGTCTTCATTTGAAGGAATGTACTAGGACTGGGCTCCTGGATTGCTGGTGTGTTGATTTTGGGTACACCATATTTTTTGTAGAATTGGTTAGTGCTCAGCAAACAGTACACATTTGAGTGCAAAAAAAAAATTGGGAAAAGTCAAAGTTCAAACTAGAACTGATTGTGTTAGTCTGTGTTCAGTACTGAGACCTTGGACAAGAGAGCAGTTTCATCCTGTGAAGATGGCTGACAGTGATGTAAAGAAGCCCAGATCTAAAATTCCTGACTTTTCATGTTTCCCATGATCACTGTCTTGACTGAGCTACCCTGGACTGCAGAGGCCCTGGGAATTTTGTGTCACCTTGGGAATATGTTTAACCTTATGAATAACAGTGAAGGAGGGGTCTTCCCTAAATAGCTTCCCTTTTGCTTTTTCTTTGCAGCAAGTTTCTTGTTTAAAATACAAGTTTCTTCAAAGACTTAAAAATTGCTTTTTGAGATTTCACCATAAGATTTTTATTTTCTTAGTTTAAAAGTGAGTATAATATTGATTGCATGTGAAGAAACAAAGAGATATTTAGATGCAATTATTTGCTTGGTATTTGTCCTAAATATTTGTAAAGATCATGAATCATCAAGGAGGTGAGGAAATCGACTGTGTTTGCCTCCATTGTGTTTCCCTGATTTCATATAACTACCTACCAGGCCTTTGGATTTCATTTTGCAATTTGTTTGGCCCTTAAAAAATGTCATGAAACAAAATTTTATTTGGTTTTTAACATTTGGAATTGGAATGAACTAACTGCGATTAATTTATCAGTATAGTTTTCATTAAAAGATTACTTGAATTTTGTGTCAGAGAGCATAATGGACATATCATTGATGGGAAGTTCATATTTAGGTACTTCACTCACCTACTCTGCTTCATCTAGGCTTGTGTTATTTAAATTTGATTTCTGTTATTTATTATCTACCATGTATATAAAAATACTGTTTAATTTTTCTGAAGTGATAAGAAACTAGTATTTTGCTGGGATAAGAAAAAACACTAGATCATAAAAAATTCAGATTTGTACACTTCATAAATAATGGAAACAAATTAATGTGAACATTGTTATTGGTAATTTCCTATGTAAATATTTTATATCAAATTTACTTTCAAAAATTTTGGTGAGATTTAATGATGGTAACAATATAAGAACCCTTGGCGTATTCAAAACATTTCATCATTAGGCACTGGGTTGTGGACAAAAATGCACATAGGATAAACTCCCTACCTGACTCAAATTTTTCTTGCCTTATTTTTGATCACTTTCATTCTTGCAACTGTTCCTCAGTTTACCATATGTGATTCTCCATGAATAGTGTTGTTTTAGTTTCTTTCATGTAATTTCAAGTAAGTATTATAGAAGTTGCACAGGAAAATATTTGGGAATTTTCTAGTCTCACTATTAACAAATGCCAATGTCTGAATCAAGGAAAAATTACTTTCTCATGAATTCCATTGGTAATGATGTTTAAGATTTTTCAAATTTACAATAATCGCATCTACCTACAAGAATAAAAGCACAATGCATTCTGCAGACTTTGAAATGTAGTCACTGTTCTGTTGATTTTGTCAAACTTGAAAGGAAAGATGGGTATGAACTGTATCAGTTGGTTCTCCCTCCTTGCATGAGACTGTTCTTCCACACCTCAGTTTTCTTAATTTGCTCAAGACTTGGTTTTGTTTTATTTTCAGTGTTTCTCTTGAGTCAGATGTGTTTTATATATTTGAGAGATTTGTGTTCATTGATCTTTATTCTCAATACAAAACGGTTATATTGTGCACAACAAATATTTTCATTTGGTTTATTTTATATGGTTTTCATAGACTTCAATTTCTCCTTCTAATTCTGATGGCTACTTGTTTCCTCTGAGGAAACTCTTTGTTTTTCCAAAAGTTATTTCACTATAAAATCCTAAGGCATTTAAGTTTATCTTTCCCACTTCAATATGTAATTTACTTACATAAAATAGAAAAGTTACAATCTAGATTTCCAAATACATAGCTGTTTTTCTCCAACATAAATAAAACATACTGTGAGTACTGTCTTTTTATTTTATTTTAAAGAGAAAGAGGGAAAAAAATGATACAAGCTTTCAAAACAAGATACTAGAAATTAACAAAAGTTAATATATTGCATATTGATATATTCAGAGTAGTTGCTCAGATTGCAAGATGTAGACATATAAAATTGATTGAACAATCTAAGCACAAACTGTTCTTTTCAGTGTCTCATTTTCTTAAGAGTAAAAAGTTCTCAAGTGCAAAAATAACACAAGAGCCAGGGATTTAGCTCAGTGGCATAAGTGCCTGCCTGGCAAGCACAAGGTCATGAGTTCGATCTTGTACCATGAATCACTATTCTGTTTATATATGGAACCTTACAAGTTTGCCTTACTTTCCTAAGATGCATTTGTCACTCTCTACTAAATGCAGATTGTAACAAAGTATAACATGAATGTGTTTTATGTAAAGTGTGCAAACTGTCACCTTGCTAATGAGATGTTGAATTTTGTCAGTCTGCTATTATTCTGCACAGTTCTGATTTTTTGAAAACTGCAAAGGAGTGACTTATAAGTGACACAATCTTTTCTTTTAGTTTTCCTTTTGTGGATACAGTCTGACATATGTCTCCACTTGAAATTTTTTTTTTTTTTTTTTTTTTTTTTGCTGCCTCTGGGATGGAACTCACAGCCTCACATTTACAGAGTGGGACCTTAGCCAACTAAGCTAAACCCGGGAGCACTCCATTTGAAATCTTGACTGACCTTGAAGTTACCTCATAGCTGGGGCAGGACTTTCAATTCTGGCAATCATCACACTCATGGAAATCTTCATTCATCACCCTCCCCAGTGCTGAAATTATAGGCAGTTACCATCACATCTCACTAAAGTTTTCCTTTTGTAATTAGTACCTAATAACTTGTGATAGCTTCACTTCTAATGTTTTTACTGTTTTATACATACCCTTCCCTTCATTAATCTCACTTAGTCCTAGGAATTTTTATGTGTGAGTGGAAGGTGCATTATGTGTCACTGAACTGTAAGATAATACACCAACTACCCTCTAATTTAATTGTACATAGACTTGCTTCAAGAATTCTTTTTTCATTAGCATTTTAATACTCCTCATAAACCTTTATTTTTTACTGGTATATTTTTGATATACATAGCGATAACATTTGTCTTAGAAGTTTGCACCTGTACATGGTATATCTTGATTCTTTTTATTCCCCTCTTCTGCCCTTAGTTCAGACCCTCTTCCCCTCTTCATTTGTAGAAAAATTTCCCTATTGTCCTTCTGTTCTTGTTTTCTTATTCCTTTTTTCCTTCCTCACATCCCTGTATTGTTCCCCTACACATTTAAACATTTTCTTCTCAGATGTCTCAAAAACAAAAAGTAGAGGAGCCATTTTACCCCACTATTCCCTTTTTTGGTCTGTTCCCAAAAGAACTAAAAGTGTCTGACCACAGTGAGATATACATGCCCATGTTTATACTGGCACAGTTTGTAATATGTAAATCTTGGAAACAACCCAAATATTCATTGACTGATGAAAGGCTAAGTAAGATGTGGGGTTTTTATACAATGGAATACTATTCTGAAATAGAGGTAAAAGGGCTAGGGATGTAGCTCAGTGACACAGCACATGCCTTGCAAGCCTGAGATCATGATTTTGATTCCTAGTTTTAAAAATATACTGTAAGAAAGATAAATTGGAGACATTTCTAGCTAAATGGATGACCCTAGAGAGCATACTCTCAAGTAAAATAAATTAGATACATGTGTAAGTATCACATGGTTTCTCTGTTGTGAAAAACCAAAAGAAAATAAGGAACAGAATGCATATACTTTATTTAATGTTCAATAATATTTTTCTCTAAACCAGATTCATATTTCAAAATGCCTATGTACAAAAAACAATGTCTTAACTCTATGAATTAACAGATTTCAAGATGTATAATCTATGGTCTGTCCAAAGCATTCATTAGATACTTTCCTGATTCCTTTTTTGGGGAAGTCGTGATCTGCAGGCCCCTCTATGAGCTTTGTTTTAGAAACAATGCTCAAGTAGTTTCTGTTAACCTACCAGGAAACCTCTGCTACAAATCTGCTATTACTCTTAACAAAGAATAGCAATCTAGCATCAGAATTGTATATGAAACTATGTGCATATACATGTGTGTTTGGTGACACAGGCATGGAGTTTATAATTGAAGTAACATCCACAGTTCAGCTTTCACAAGAGTTTAAGTTCTCAGGGTATGAGTATCATCCTTCTTCAGGAAATATATATGTGATTACCTAGGAGGCAGTGACTGTGGAGGATGTAACTGTGAACTTCACCAAGGAGGAATGGGCTCTGCTGAATCCATCCCAAAGGAAGCTCTACAGAGATGTGATGTTGGAAACATTTAGGAATATAAATGCTGTAGGTAAGGAAGACATCATTTTTTCATATATTCTATGAGAGAGCATCATTTCTTGCCAATAGGTAAGATTCATTAAATAGAATGTGAAGACGTTTTGAACAGTATCTCAGTACTGTTTACATTATACTATGAATATAACTGCCAACCACTAAATTTATATAATGATATGGTGACTTTTTGTATTTCTATGGCTACAATTCAGAAAGGACTTCGGACCACAAGAAAATTGAAGAATACAGAAATTGTTCAAGAGATCTAAGGTAATTTACATTAATAAAAGCAATGCATCTCAGGAGTGAGCAGAAATATTGGAAACTACAACATGTACACATTTATTTAATTTCACAAAAATTTTCCTAATATGCATACAGGTTAATTTTGTATAATCTGACAGTTGAATACAGAAATATTCCAATTCAAGAAATTAAGCAGTAATATTATGCAATGAGAGGTACTATCTCATACATTGGTATAAAAAATTCCTTCATGATTAGAATCATGAAAATATATGAACCTGCATTTAGGTATTGTATGTACACATATATGACAAGAATAAATCTTGAACTTTGGCAGGAACCCATCTTTAACATTTATATATATATATATATATATATATATATATATATATATGAATTTGAGATATGTATTATCTAAAACATTGCTAACCTGGAAGCAACATTCAAAATGCACATGAATACTTGTATAATAGTAGATGTTTGAAAACATCCTGCAGAGAATTTTGTACATTCATATTTTAAAATTCTTAATATGTACTGTCATATGTTATTGATAGGAATATAAAACAACCATTTTTATATTCAATATACAGATGTCTCAAAAAATAAAAATAAAAGTTTGTATTTGATTCAAGCAAAATTCTCCATATGCATATACTGAAGGGATATAAAAGTATCATATCTACATGATATATATGTACATATGCTCAAAGCAGGGTATGCATGTGTATTCACAACATCTATGTTGTGGAAACAGTTCACAATAGCTAAACTCCAGTAACAGCCTAGATAGCCATGATTATGTTTATGGAAAAGGAGAATGTGGCATAGGCTCGACATGGTGGTACTTTCTTACAATCCAGCAACTGGTAAGCTGAACCAGTAGGATGACATCATGAAGTGCACCCTGACCAAATGAATGATCAGTGAGAATCTCTAAAAATAAAAAATAGAAAAATTAGAAATTATTTTATTGCTCAGGCCCTTGTTTAATTTTCAGTACTGAAAAAAATGCAGTATATATATTCAACTAAGCAAAAGAAGAGACTCATATCTTCTGGGGGCATGGAGTGAGGCTCCAACTCATAATGTCAAATCAGGAATTCTGATATAGATACTGAATTGTCCACTGTTTTCTTTTACATGAGATACTAAAATATAAATCAGAATGTAAATTAAGAAGGGAAGAGTATTGGGGAAAGGTGTCAAAAATTGACACACATATGAATCTGACATAAATTCAAATTGACCATATGCATTGCTAACATACCACTTTAAAATTAACCATGAGTACCATCTGTTGGGAAATGGGCATTTTGGAGGTGTCCTCCAGGGCTTTCAGCCTACTGATTCTGAAAATAACTTAGCCAGCCAAACCAGAACTTGTCCTCAAATTATTGATACGGAGACAATTTTACTGTGGTTGATATTTTGTTTCTTTACAGAAATGAAGTAGCAAAATGCTATCACTATAAAACTTGCAGTCAACATGGAAACATATTCCTTAAGACTTTAGATGCTAATGTAGACATGCAACAAACTGCTTTCAAGCCAGCTGGAAGTCTTATTTGTGGAGAGACCCTGACTGGGCACTTATCATTAGATATGCCCATTTTACATCACACTGGAGAGAAGCCAAATGAGTATTTGGGATGCAATGACAAGCTGAGTAAATGTAATGAACATGAACAAACCTGCAGTAATTTCCACTCCTATCAGAAGCATGCAAAATCAAAGAGTGGAGAAAAGCCCTATCAATATGAACAATATGGAAAATCCTTCTCTCAACTTAGTGAAATAACTCATTTTGGAGAACAGATAATTGTTGGTCAGAAAAGTTGGAAAGCATCCACCACCCCCAGTGGTTTTCACATCCATGAAAAAATTCACACTGGAGAGAAACACTATGTATATAAACAACGTGAGAAATCATTCAGCAGATACACTGATTGTCAAAGCCATGAAAGTACTCACGTAGGGAAGAAACCTTATGTATGTAAACAATGTGGGAAAGCTTTCACCAGGCGCTATTATTGTCAAGTACATGAAAGAACTCACACTGGGGACAAAACTTATGTATGCAAATACTGTGGAAAGGTGTTCACTATACAACAGTCTTATCAAAGACATGAAAGAACTCACAGTGGGGAGAACCCTTATGTGTGCAAGCAATGTGGGAAGACATTCTCTACATATGGAACTTGTGAAATTCATGAAAGAAGCCACACTGGTGAGAAACCTTATTTGTGCAAGCACTGTATGAAGGCATTCACCACACGACAATCTTGTAAAATACATGAAAGAATTCACACTGGGGAGAAACCTTATGTGTGCAAGCAATGTGGAAAAGCATTCACTGTATGGGGTAATTACAAAAGACATGAAATTACTCACACTGGGAAGAAACCTTACATGTGCAAGCAATGTGGAAAAACTTTCAATCTGAGGAGTAATTACAAGCGACATGAAAGATCTCACAATGGAGAGAAACGTTATGCATGCAAACATTGTGGGAAGGCATTTACTGCACATGAAACTTGTCAAATACATGAAAGAACTCACACTGGGGAGAAACCTTATGTGTGCAAGCAATGTGGGAAGGCATTCACTACAAAAAGTTATCATAAACTACATGAAAACTTTCACACAGGGGAAAAATCTTATGTGTGCAAACAATGTGGGAAGGCATTCACTAAACACCAATCTTGTCAAAGACATGAACTCAGTCACACTGGGGAGAAACCCTATGTGTGCAAGCACTGTGGGAAAGCATTCACTTCCCACCGGTCTTGTCAAGGACATGAAAGAACACACACTGGGGAGAAACCTTATGTGTGCAAGCACTGTGGAAAAGCATACAGTATAAAGACTAGTTATAGAAGTCATGAAAAAACTCACACTGGGAAAAAGCATGTGTGCAAGCACTGTGGGAAGGCATTCGCTATACACCAACATTGTCAAATACATGAAAGAACTCACTCTGGGGAGAAGCCTTATGTGTGCAAACAATGTGGGAAGGCATTCACTACACAACAGTCTTGTCAAAGACATGAAAGAAATCACACAAACAAAATATATTAATAATGTGAGCTATATGGGAAAATATTTGCTTGTAAGTCCTTATTTTATTTTTTGTCTTTGAGACAGGGTCTTGCTATGTAGTTCAGGCTGGCCATGGGCTCACTTTGTAGAGCCCAGACTGGTGTCGAACTTGGAACAATCCTCCTACCTCGTGCTGGGATTACAGAAGTGCTTCACACCCAGCATAAGTCCTCATATACAGAGATCTCACACTGGGGAGGAACCCTATGTATATAAACAATGTGAGGCAAGTATTTAATGAACATATTTTTCATAACTATATGAAAGAAGTCATACTGGAGAGTGACCTTATATATGTAATCATATTTTGAAAAACTTACAAAAATTTGTCAAGTAGTGGAGTTTTATACACATATAAATGAAATTTTTATGTCAATATTTCATGATTTTCCAGAAAATATAATCCTAGGTGGAAATCTATAATGTATTCTTTCTGGTTTTTTTTTCAGTAAATCACCTGAAAAACCTGAATTGAATATGTGTAGTGTTTACTAGAGTCAATATTAATATATTTTATGTAAGCCATGGTCTTTGAACCTAATATATAATATGTTCTAATACAACATGAGTTGAAATACATTTCTCACTTCCAAGTATGGTTAGTATTTATGTGTCTTGTTTTTTTTAACAGGCTGGAAAAAAAATAAATATAATTAATAGTTTTAAATTGGGATTTTCCACTAGCATTTTCTTGGTGTATACACCTCTTTTCTGTATACAAATGATAGCATTGAATTTGATTTTATAGTATACATGTGAACATGCATACTTTGAGACATTTAAACATGTAGTTTTTAAAAGTTCATTTGTTTATATGTAACTTGTTGATTAGATTTGTTGTTTTTCATGTCCTAATTAGATACCTGCAGATATCCCAACATAATTATGTAAAGCACATAATTTTGCTATTTTTGCTTTCATGTTGAAGTCAGTATGATTTACATAAAACTATTTTCTTATCATCATTTTACTTTTCATGCTTACATTGTTAAGACAATTTGGTGCTAATTTTATCACAATTTATAATAAAATTACAGAGATTGTGGCAAATGAGATAGACTGTACCTTGTCTTACAAAGGACATCATGAGCTATATTATTGTAACCATCAGAGCTTACTAAACAGTTTTATAAGATTTTACAAAATCAGCTTGCACACACACTCAGATGTGGAAAAGTGCAAAAGTTCTGTCTGTTCACTGGATCTCTGTCTGTGTCCTGGAGCCCACTATAATGTCTTGTGTGACTCTGTGAGCAAACCAGTGGGTCTATGCCAGAAGACTGAATGGTATGTGCTGAGGCTGAAGAGTCTGTGCTGGAAGCAGGAGGTGGCTTTCAATGTGAGAGTGAACACTAGAGTATCTCCACAGAAATACATGTAAGCCTTCCTTTTTTGTTTCTTTTTGTAACCTGGCAACAATCTTTTCTAGGGCAGGCTTTCCACATCCATAATTAACTGGGCAAATTTCATTGGTCAAGTAGCACTTGCTAGATACAATCAGTTAACTGACACTATCCACCACTGCACACATTTCTTTAAACCATGATCTCCAAGTAAAAGACAAATTCATAAATAGTCTTAACATGTTACAGCCATCCTACATACAAATGGAACTGCACTAATTCCCCTGTCCACAATAGTAAGAAAGTTTTCTTTGTGTGATACTTACTTGTAACATTTCATAACTGGGACACTATATTAGATTTTGTAAGACCTAACCAATGTTACATCTATCAGCATATTAAACTGGAAGGATGATAGGAAAGAACTACTACAATAGTTCTACGACTGATTGTGGAGCCATAGCTTGTATTTAGAACTACTTGTATGACCCATTCTGTATTCCATGGATTTCAGCAAGCAGCTCGGTGGTTCCTGATCCTTTCCCCATGTAGGAACCCTTACTTTCCTTCCTGAAGTTTGTGGACCATTTGATGTTCTACCTGGATTGAACTATTAGTTTCCCATTGACTTTGTTAACAGCATCCTAATATGAAAGTTATTGGTGGTTTAACAATTGTAAACTGCCCAAGAGGACAGACATTAAAATAAAATGCCAGACCACAATCCTGTGAAGGATAGGCCAGCAACTCTCTTGGTTTACCTGAGACCCCAAGAGTGTTCAGAAAACAAAGTCATGAGGAATGGGGTAGGAGTCGTGATGATCTAATGCAAAATCATGTGTAATAAAGTAATTTTTCTTGAGTGGATAAGGGAGACTTTCTTTCCTATTGTTAAAAAACACCTAGAGGACAAATGTTTACAACTCAAGGCTCTCCTCATCATGGACATTGCTCCTGCTCACCCATGAAATTTGGAAGAATTGCCTGATGAATTCCCAAGACACTCAGTGGAGTTCCTCCCACCAAATACAAGTCCTTAACTACAGCATATGGGCCAGCAGGTTATAGCTGACTTTAAGAAACTATATACAAAGGAACTGTTCCAAAAATGCTTGCATATGTTCTCAGATACAGATGTAACCCTTAAGAAGTTGTGGATGGGACAGTATAACACCCTTTCCTAGGTAGAGTTAATTAAGAAATCCTGTGCCAGTGTCTCTGAAAGGACACAGATCATCCTGGAAGAAAGTGTGTCCTAAAATTAAACATGAGAAACACTTTTAAGGTTTTGTAGAGGAGTATGGGCTTTTAATAGACTGTGAGTGATGACATTGTCACCACAGAAGAGTCCAGATAGACAATGGTGATGGTGGAAGAAGACTCAGAGGAATTGTCTACAGAGCAATTTCAGCAATTTCTGGCTGAGCAACAGAAATTAACAGCTGAGGAGCTTTTTGAAGAGTAGGGAGGGTGTCAACAGTCAGTTTAGCAGAGTTCTTATGAAATAAAGGAAATCCTGAAAAATTGAACATTGCTACAAACACTTGTAGGAAGATCCACCCAGAAAGAAAAAAGACCAATAATGCTTAATGATCATGCTGCCAAGAAAAGAAAGCAAACCAGAGACCAGATTTCTGATCTTATGGAAAGCGATTTTCCTTCCAAACAATAACCACCTTCTATTTCATCCTCCCTATAAACCAAAGATGTGAACTTAAATGGTGAATGTAATAGAAGTTGTCATTTCTGATAAAACAGGCACAATTTATTACTTTTTGGTGATACACTGGAAAAATAGGATTCTGGTAAATAACAGATTATTCAACCTTTTTTAATATGAATGAGTTAGCCAAGGGGTGCTTGGGAGGTTCAGTGCACATTATTGATATTTCCATTATTTCTTACGGGAAAATAATCTTGACTTACAACCTACTTAAATCACAGCTAGTCCTGGAGAACAATTAAATTTATAAGGGTTCCTTGTAGCTAGAAATAAAGGACAAGGATACCTACTTTACTAGAGTCAGGATCCAGTGAGAAGGGAAAGAGGCTGAGGGGAAGGGTTCAGATTTCAGATTTGGTCCCTCTCCTCACACTGTCATGTCTTAATCAGACACACCAAGAAGTGTGTTTTACTAATAGTCTGTACATCTCTTAAGTAAAACAACTAATGTGTGTATCACCTGACTCCAGCTAATATTTTTCTAGAGATACTAATGTTGAAAGGTGCATAATTGCAACCTGTGATGAGCTGTGACAGGGCCAGGAGAGCATATAGTCTAAGGTCTTAATCCTAGCCTCAGCACTAGGAAGTGATCAGGTGAATCAAGTGTTGTGGATGTGTCTAAACTGAAAACCTGATTTTATTTCATTTTATTTTATTTTATTTTAATTAAAGGGTTTTAAGTTAACTTTTGGGCAGTGGGAGAAAAACCGGGATGTTAAAAGAGTCCAAGAGCTGAGACCTTGACTGATCAGGGAGAGGTCTGGCAGGGAGCAGAAATAGAAGGACCAGGGCCACTCCCCTCTGCATTGGTATGCGGCAGAGTGGCCCCTGGGAGCCCTGAGAGTCAGTGATAAAAGGGTGAGGAGCAGGACAGAGCGTGAGCTCTGTGTTCTGGGTAGGCAGCTGGGCAGGCAGCAGAGGCTTAGTGGGAGCACGTGGGGTGCATCAGGCCTGGGGTGCCTTGGTGCCTCTGTCGCCAAGAGGGTCTTCTCCCATCAGGTGTCCGGCCGTGAGCGGCGCCGAGTTTACGGTCAGGAGGAGAAGCGATAAGCGGAGAGAGCGGACCTGAGAAGCAGTAGACTGTTGAGAGGACGGGGTTCCGCGGAGAGGGGCTGTTTCAGAGAGAAAAGCGGCAGTGGCCTCCGGAGTTTGGAGCCAGGGCCCCCCAGTGAGATGGGGGAGACCTCAAAGGAGCAAGGGGGGGAAAAGCCCAGAAAGGGAGCTAGCTTAGTGATCTGAAGCACCGAGCATGGGGGGAAACTGGGGAGCTTCCTGGATTTAGAGCTTCTTGTAGGCAGAGTTAGGGAGAAAAATAAGCAGACATGGAGATGGGGGTAGGGAGCTTTGCCAATCTAAAATTCCAGCAAGATCTGGCTCAGCAGAAGCTGTAGAAGCTGTGGGGACCGTGGTCTAAGGATGTTGCCAGGTGACCTGAGCTGAGAGAAAGGTTCAAGAGAGCTTAAAACCTTTCAGAGAGAGCTTGTCTTCCTTCTCGGACCTTGGCACCAAAATGTGGCATAAATAACCAGCGAGTCCACCAGGCTTGGGTAAAGAGAACATGGCATGGAATTTATTGCGCCAGGGTTCAGGTGGAGAGCACCATAAGACCTTCTGCACCCCCAGCCCAAAAGAGAAGTGTGTCCTTTTATAGGGATGGAGAGAAGGCAAGGGACATCAGGCAGCAAGATCTCAGTGAACAGCTGTGGTTAAGTTTTCTAGCAATCTTGCATCTCAGTGGGCTGACTCCTTTGAAGTGTCCTTTGTAAATTTCTGGGTGTCTCCAGGACCCAAAGTTGATTGTCCTATGTTATCTCCTTTCCCATGTTTGCCAGTGACAGTCTTGGTACTGAGCTGAGTTGCCTGCAGAGACAAGTACTTCTACTGTCAAGCAGGCTGGAAGCTGAGAGAGTCAAGACAGATTAGAAAGGGACAGCTTTTTTGCTTGGAAATGTGTTTATCATCAAAAATTTCAAGTATTTTCTGGAAAAATGTCTACAGTTTGAGGGAGATGAAATGCCTGCTTCACTATTTATCTTTACTCTTTTGTAGAATATTACCTTTGGCCATGTTGGACCTTGGAGCGCTGAGAAAACAGGCAGCCACCAGCATGTGGCTCTGGTGGGCAGCTGTGAGCCTACCAGTGTGCAGGCTAAGAATCAAACATCCATCCCCCATTACCCCCTCCCCAGCAAGTGAGAGCCGGAGATCTGAGCATGTTTGCGAGTTTGACTATATGCGATATAGCAAATAAGGGGGATTTTCTTCTGCCATCTCTTTGAGGGCAAATATTTTTATCTCTATTTTGCTCTGTTTTGATCAATGGTATTGCTCTATTCAATATTCTATTCTTGTAATTTCGGTATTTCCTTCGATATTGCTCTGCGTGATTGAAGGAACAACTATTGTGAAGAAAACCAGATGTACTATTGTGCCTATTGCTGTTGTCTGGGTGGCCTACTGTGAGCTTCTGTGTCAATTTCACTGCACTGCCTCAGTTGGCTATGTCCTGTCTTGTTGTGCTGTATTTTTACTACCTTCAAAATAAATAAATAAATAAATAAATAATAATAAAAAAATTTTAAAAAGTAAATAACAAAACAAATCAACAAGTTACTGAGCAACCTGAAACATAATATAACTAAACAGATATTGGACTTAAAAAGCAAAAGGAGGGGCTGGGGATTTAGCTCAGCAGCATAAGCACCTGCCTTGCAAGCACACTGTTGTGAGTTCAATCCCCAGTACCTATTTAAAAAAAAAAAAAAAAAGCAAAAGGAGGAAAACCAAGTGCTCTAAAGGATGTAACTTCATGTATATTTAAGGGTGTAGGAATGATAATTATGGTTGCTAAGTTTTTGTTGGATCAGAGAATGGAGTTGTTTGCAGCCTTACTGTTTGAATGTCCACTTTGTATGCTTTGATTTTGTAACTTGAACAACTACATCCAGGAAGACAATATATAATGTATCAACTAGTGATTTCTTTCTGTTCATTTTTTAAAATCCTGTATTGCTTCTACCCTTTTTTCTGTTTTGTTTTATTTTCCCCCTCCCTTTAAATAAAATCTTTAAAATAAAAAAATATTTAAAATTTTTAAAAAGAATACTACTGTTACGCTACTCCATTATTTTCATAAAATTGTATTCTTCTTAAGGGCCATATATTCATTTTCATAAATGAAAATGAGTAGATTAAGAGAGTGTGTAAAAGTCTGGGCAATGAAACCAACTGCCTCAGACAAGCAGGTCTTGTCTTTATTCCATTTTGTATTAGGATTACCTAAACTCCTGGTTTTTTGTTTGTTTGTTTGTTTCTGTTCATTTGTTTTTGTACTGAGAATCAAACAAAGGCCCCCGCACTCGCCAGGCAGACACTGTTCCACTGAGCTACATCCCTGGCCATCATGTTTTGTGATATCAAGGGATTGATTGTTCTTCCATAGGGGATTGACCTTGGAATCTTTTGAGGACATTCCTAACCAACCCATTTTCAGGAAGAGTCCACTGAGTACATTAAGAAAACCATGGAAGTTTTGGAAAACCATGATGAAAGCCTTTAAGTGCATTCTTCATGTGATGTGAGAGTGCCATCGTGGGAGAGAGACTGGCTCATAAGTTTCGGGGTTTGAATTTATCATTTGAGCTCCACTCATTTTGGAAAAAGTTTGCTTCTCTTGCAGTACTCTCAGTCCCTGGACCCTCAATGGAGCAAGAGGGCTGTCTGAACCAACCAATCAGGTGCGGTGAGGGAGGAGGTCACTTCCTGCGTCGTGGCGCCGAACAGCACAGCCCCAGCTCATTGCTGAGAGCCCGCACCTGCCTGCACCACTGTTTCCTGTAACTTCTGCTGGCTGCAACCTGCATTGGAAGGATCCTGGGAGATTCTCACGCACACAATGGTGACGTTGTGGGATGGGTGCAGGGACAGGGTGGAATCGGGTGAGTTCTGGAAGGAAGGGGCCAGAGTGAGCTATGGCAATGAATGCTCTCTGCTTCACTCCGGAATCTGATGAGTGTGGGGCTTTATGAAACCCTTGGTTCTATACTCTGCAAAACAGTTGTCGTTTTAATTGTTTATGTGAGACCACTACTCACAGTGGTATTCCCGCACGAAGAGTCTTTGCGATCTCACTACAGTGAGAACTGGGATTGTGAACCAAATAAAGGCTGTGAGATTTTATTGGAAATAATAAGAACTTGCAGATTTCCAGTAAGAATCCCAAACAAGTGGCCCTATGGCAGTCCTTCAGTCAATCCAGAGCTAATCGTGGGTAAGCAGAGCACAGTAACTGCTCAGTTGCTTCGTGACCACCTGTTAAAGCTGTCTGGATTTAAAACGATCACACTGAATTCAGGATCTCTAACCAGTTTTCTTAGCATGCACGGTTTAAAGGAGACTATTCTTTTAGAGGAAAAGAAAAACTGGTTATTTTGTATTTTAAGTTCCTGGAAACTCAGGAGCTTAGTAGGGTGTGGCTGCATCTCCTTTTAGTAGTGAAGTAGCTGTGTTACTAGATGGGCAGACAGTTTACTCTTGGTCCAACATTCTAGGTAATTCTACCCTCATTTCAGTTCTTATAAAAGTGTAATTTCTCTGTCTTGAGCACTTTCCTAGCCAGGTGCCTTATCCATATGCTAATAAAACAAATTATTCTTTACTTTTATGCTATTTAAATGAAGTTTTCTATAGAGTTTAGAATGCTGAGGAAGATGGAGGGGTTGTTAACGTATTACCAAGGGAGGGAAAAGTGTTTTTGCTAAGTACAACTTCCTGAATGGGCTACCTGTTAAACCCATAGGGAGAAATGCCTGGTTGAGGCCCTATGAATTGTTCAGCAAGCTCACTCTCCATGGAGAGGAATCTTCCTCTGTCAGGAACCCAAAGGATAAACTGTGACATTTCCTGGTGGCAGTTTGCATGGGCAGGGCTTTGAGAGACCCCAAATTCTGAATATGGTGATGTGCAGCTTTCAGTGATCCAAGAAAAGAGTGAGGCTGTGATGGAGGTGGGAGGTCAGTTACATATTGACAAAAGCAGCCATGGCAGGACCTAGACCTCTGCATCACCTGAGAGGTCTTGTTCCTGTGTGTCAACTGCTGCTTTTGTGCCCTTGTTCTTTTCAGGCTTTCAGAGAAAGGCTGAGAAAATACCAGGCCCTCAGCATCCTGTACTATGCAAATGAGGTGGCCTAAGCCCTGTCATGGACAGCTCATGGCCTGCTCCCCTACAATTCATCATGTTAGGCACTGTCAACTAGACACTTTTGGTGGATCCTCTGATTCTTGTGTAATGTTTGTTTTTGGATGACACTGGGCTGGCTTGTGTCTCCTCACTTTTCTTTCAGTGGCAGACCCGGTGTTGTAGCCTATGTGTAAAATATCTCTCAAATGTCTTTTCTGTTAAAACTTGATTTGATCATGTGAGATTTATAGTTTTTGGTGGATTCACCCATTGATATTTTCAGCATCAAGGTGTGCTGCAAGGCAGTGAAGCTTGAGTAGAAAAAATTCATTAGGGAAATTTTCTGGAAAATTGCATTCATCTGGGGCTCTTCCCATTTTTCTGTGCTTCTTCCTTGCTGTGGTGAGTTGAGCACACTGGACTTGATGTGCAAAGTTATCATGGGTTTGATATTGAGCACCTGCCAGAACTGCAAATAAGGGTGTCAGGATTACAACAAAAAAGAACAAACAGGACCACAAGTGTGGGTCACCAAGCACACCTATAAAGCAGAACCACAGTGCTTGTTCAAATAAGACATCATCAGTTATTCCTTTTAATGTCAAGAATGTAGAAAACATTTTTCATTGACAATGTGTTGGGATCATTCTGAAAGACTTCCTTGGAAACTTGATAACCTAGACAAGTATCTATGAATTTGAATTTAGTTCTGCATGTAGTATAATTTTTAAGTGAAATTTTCCCTAGATTCTAAAGGAGAGAATCTATGACTACCATACTTTTCTGCACACACTTTTTAACACTTTGAGGCAATATATTCATTCCTATTAATGCTGTGACTGTGCCACATTTTCAGGACTTCAGAATGGTGATGTAATGAAAAACATCATGTCTTGGACAGCAGTCTACTTTTCAAGCAGCATAGTGGGAGTGTGCTTTGAATTATATAACATTTTGTGTAGCACATTGATTTTGGGAACACCACATTGTGTTGTAGAATTGCTTAGTGCTCAGAAAACTGTACACACATGCTTTTGAAAGAAAAATTGGGAAAAGTCAGAAAATCAAACTTCAACTGATTGTGGGTGCTTGTCTCTGCTCAGTACTGAGACCTTGGAAAGAAAGCAGTTTCCTCCTGTGAAGATGGCTAACTGTGATGTGAAGAAGCCCAGATCCAAATTTCCTGACTTTTCATATTTCCCACAGTCACCATCTTGATTTAGCTACCCTGAACTGTAGAGGCCCTGGGAATTTTGTGTCACCTTGGAAATATGTTTAACCTTCTGACTGTGGGTTCCCTTGTGAAGGGCAGTGAAGGAGGAGGTCTCCCTCAACAGCTTCCTTTTTGCTTTTTCAAGATTTCATCATAACATTGAGGTTTTCTGGCACCCAGCGACCTTAATACAACCAGGGGAGCCAGGCCCACCGAAGGGGGAACCAAGCCAGCACCGTGCCACAAGGTGAGTTGTAGCTCCCCAGGGCCAGCCCAGAAAAGTTTGAGACCATCAATCCCGGCAACTGGGTGCCTGCCCAGCCACCTTAGCTGACTAGAATAGGTTGCAGAGGTTCTGTGGGCTTGTGTGGGCTCCACCCAGTGACCTTCATTCAACCAGGGGAGCCAGGCCCACCACACAAGGGGAGCCAAAGCCAAGTGAGTCCACATAGCAGAAGGCTCAGGAAGTGATTTCCAACACATCCAGGGGAAGCTCTGGGAAATCGCTGGAAACATGGAAATATAGGAAAATGACAAAAAAAAAAAGACCAAAATGCAATCTCAAACCTCCAGCCCATCCCAAGAAAACCTAGGAGCCATGTACATAGAAGAAAACACTACACATACACCTGAAATGCATGAAATGATATCAACTGAAATAAAGAATCCAGTATGGGAAGCTATGAGGGAACTCAAATCAGAAATATTCTCCCAGGTAAAAGAAGAAATGATAAAAGTAGTGAAAGAAATACTGAATGCATCCAACAAAGACAGAGCTAAACAATTAGAGGAACAAAGTAAAATGATAGAATCCTTGAATAAACAGTTTAAGAGACAAACAGAATGCATTAAGCAGATTCAAAGAGATATACAGAAAATCAAAAACTCTAATGAAAGTTGCAAAAACCACCTCAAAAAAAGTGAAGACAGAAGCTCAGACCTCGAAGATAAGATTGCAGCTAGTGAACAGGAAAGATCCTCTAACAATAACAATAAATCAGGAAATAACAATTCAACAGCTGCAAGATGATGCAAAGAAAAACAATATAAGATTAATAGGGATAAAAGAAAAAAAAGGGGAAAACACAAATGATGTCAAGAGGCTATTTACACAAGTAATACCTGAAAACTTCCCAAACATGAGTATGGAAACTGACATACAGATTAATGAGGCATGTAGAACTCCAAATAGCCATAACCAAAACAAAACTACACCCAGACATATAATAATCACCATCCCAGAAATCCAACATAAGAACAGAATATTAAAAGCTGTTAGAGAGAAAAGACAGGTCACCTATAAAGGAAAACCTATCAGAATCACAGCAGACTTCTCAACACAAACAATGAAGTGAAGAAGAGTAAGGAGTGAAGTTTTTTAGATCCTTAAAGAAAACAACTTCCAACCCAGAATGATGTACCCTGCAAAACTGTCCTTCAAAATGGAGGGAGAAATAAGATACTTCCATGACAAAGAACAGATGAAGAACTTCATGATCACCAAACAAAACCTACAAATAACACTGAAAGACATTCTAGATACACATAGGAAAAAAACGCTAAGCAAGACAGACAATTAAACAGAATGGAAAGTTAAGATACAACATCAGAAAGATAACATGTCAACAATAAACCAATATATGACAATTATAACCATTAATGTAAATGGCACAATTCACCAATTAAAAGAAACAGGCTGGCAGAATGGATCAAGAAACAACATCCAACCATATGCTGTCTACAAGAAACCCACCTAACCCAAAAGAAAACTCATAGACTGAAAGTCAAAGGATGGAAAACAATACTCCATGCAACAGGAACTCAAAAAAAAAGCAAGGGTAGCTATTCTGTTTGCAGGCCATGTGAACTTCAAACAAAGAATGGTCTGAAGAGATAAAGAAGGTTACTACATACTAGATAGGGGAAAAATGCAAGAGGAAGAGATAACAATCTTAAATATATATGCACCAAATTCCAGAGCACCCAACTACACAAAGCACGTATTAACAGAAATGAAAAATAAAATAGGCAATAACACAATTATAACAGGAGACCTTAACACACCACTGACACAAAGGGATAGATCAACTAGACAGAAAATCAGCAAAGAAAGAACTAAATCACATCTGTGAACAAATGGATTTGATAGATGTATACAGAGTGTTCCATCCAACAATATCAGAATATACATTCTTCTCAGCAGTACATGGGACATTCTCTAAAATAGACTATATACTGACCCACAGATCATATTTAAGAATCAATGAATCAGAGTTGGTTCTTTGAAAGAATAAATAAAATTTACAAGCCCCTACCCAACCTAATTTTAAAAAGGAAAGAAAAGACTCAAATTCATGCCATACAGAATGAAAAAGGAGAAATCACTACTGACCCTGTGGAAATACAGAAGTTTATCAACAACTATTTTGAAAACCTCTACTCTCATATGTTCAAAAACACAGAAGAAATGGACAGAATGCTAGAAACACATGAACCACCAAAGCTGGATCATGAAGATGTAAAACTGCTGAATAACCCAATTTCTATTAATGAAACTGAAATGTAATCAAGTCGCTATCAACAAAGAAGAGCGCAGGCCTAGATGGATTCACAGTGGAATTCTAAAAGAAATACAAAGAAGACTTAATGTCAACACTCCTCAAACTCTTCAATGAAATTAAAAGGGAAGCAATTCTCCCTAAGTCATTCCTGGAACCAAATATCACTCTAGTAACAAAACCTGAGAGAGACCCAACTAAAACAGAGAACTACAGGCCAATCTCCCTAATGAACATAGGTGCAAAAATCCTCAATAAAATATTGGCAAACAGGATGCAGCAAATCATCAAGAAGATTATACACTATAACCAAGTGGGATTTATCCCAGGCATGCAGGGATGGTTCAATATATGTAAATCAATAAATGTAATCCACCATAGTAATAGAGCCAAAAGCAAGAATCACATGATCATTTCTATAGATGCAGAAAAAGCTTTTGATAAGATCCTACATCCATGCATGATAAGAACCTTACAGGGAATTGGAATAGATGGTCTTTACCTCAATATGATAAAGACCATCTATGACAAACCAACAGCCAATGTCATATTAAATGGTCAAAAACTGAAAGCCTTTACCTTGAAATCAGGCACAAGACAAGGATGTCCCTTATCACCACTCCTATTCAATATAGTACTGGAAATACTAGCCAGAGCAATTAGACAAGAGAGAGAAATAAAAGGAGTAATGATAGGAAAAGAAGAAGTAAGATTATCATTATTTGCAGATGACATGATACTCTATATAGAAGACCCCCAAACCTCCATTGAAAGTCTCCTAGACATAATAAATAAATTCAGCAATGTAGCTGGATACAAGTCAATACTCAAAAATCAATGGCATTCTTATACACTAAGAACAAAATCACTGAGAGAAATTAGAGAAACCACACCCTTCACACTAGCATCCAAAAAAATCAAATATTTAGGAATTAATCTAACAAAAGATGTAAAAGAGTTGTACAGGGAAAATTATAATACCCTGAAAAAAGAAATCAAACAAGACCTCAGAAAATGGAAAGACATCCCTTGTTCATGGATAGGAAGAATAAATATTGTAAAAATAGCCATTTTCCCAAAATTGTTATACACATTCAATGCAATCCCAATGAAAATACCATCTAGAGATGTTACTAGAGAAACATCTAGTAGATCTAGAGAAATTACTCCTAAAATTCATCTGGAACCAGAAGAGACCTAGAATAACAAAGGCAATTCTAAGCAGCAAAGCCAAGGCAGGAGGCATCACAATCCCTGACTTGAAGTTATACTTCAAAGCTACTGTAATAAAATCAACATGGTATTGGTTGGGACCTGAAAATCAGTGGAATAAACTAGAAGATACAACTATAAACACACTCAACCACTTTATCTTTGATAAAGGGGCCAAGCATGTTCACTGGAAGAATGACAGTCTCTTTAATAAATGGTGCTGGAAAAACTGGCTATCCATATGCTGAAAACTAAAATTAGATCCATGGCTATCACCATGTACTAAACTAAAATCCAAATAGATCAAAGATCTAAATATTAAAACAGACACACAAAATCTGTTGCAAGACAAAATAGGTAAAAATGTTGAAGACATAGGGGTAGGTAGAGAATTCATGAACAAGAACCAAATTGCATGGGAAATACTTCCCAGAATCAATAACTGGGATCACATCTTATTAAAGAGTTTCTGCATGTCAAAAGAAATCTCCAACGGAGTAAAAAGAAAACGTACAAACTGGGAAAAAAAATCTTAGTGAACTGTTCCTTAGACAAAGGACTTCTGTCTAGAACCTATAAAGAATTTTTAAAAAATCAGACCTCTGAAATTCAAAGACCCAATCCAAAAACGGACATCCAAGATGAACACACAGTTCTCAGATGAAGAAATATGAATGGCAAATAAATACATGAAAAAATGTTCATCATTATTGGTCATTAGAGAAATGCAAATTAGAACCACACTGAGATATCATCTTACTCCAGAAAGAATGGCCAGGATCAACAAAACTACCAACAACAAATGCTAGATAGGCTGTGGGGGGAAAGGAACTCTTCTGCACTGTTGATGGGAGTGTAGACTGGTGCAACCACTGTGGAGGTCAATCTGAAGATTCCTCAAAAAGCTGGGGTTGGCGGTCCCATTTGACCCAGCTATTCCACTCCTAAGCATATTCCCAGAAGATATGAAAACATCTTGCCACAGTGATATATGCACACCCATGTTTATTGTGGCACAATTTGTAATAGCCAGATCTTGGAAACAACCTAAGTGCCCATCAACTGAGGAATGGATAAAAAAAAAAACTGTGATACTTTTATACGATGGAGTACTACACAGCTATAAAGAATGATCACATTGAGATATTTATAAATAAATGGATGCAACTTGAATCTATACTCATAAGTGAAATAAATCAAATGCACATGTATAAATACCATATAGTCTCCCTAGTGTAAGAAATGGTAAGAGTACAGAAGATTTTGTGGAAATCATGGTTCACCATTATACTGCTTTGATGTCTTATGTTTTCATTCATTGGTTGGAATGGCTTTATTCTGTTTTGTTTGATCTCATTATATGTGATCATATGAATAGTTACTTTGAAGACAAGACAATATGGCAGCCATTGTTGACTTAATATCATCTTGCTCTGAAGTCCTACCATGCTCTTGTTTTTGTATTACCCTTGGTTCTATCACATTGTGTCTTACTAGATTTTAATATGTATGATAGTAAAAACAAAATTTTTATGGAACATGAGATAATATAGCAGCCATTGTTCATCTTAGGCTATTTGGTTCAGAATGCCTTGTAATACTTTCATTCTCTTGTGTTGTTTTTTTCTACTTTGTTATGTTTGACATTATTGTGTATAAAGCTAAGCTCAACTATTTCAAAGAAAGAGACATTATGATAGCTACTGTTAATATCCCATTGTCTTGTTGTGAAGTGTGGTGTTGGTTACATTGTTCTGTTCTGGTCTGCTTAGATCTGTCCTCTTTTGTTTTATTCTCTTTAAAATAAAAAAATTTTAAAAATGATTGTGGTTTTCTTAGTTTAACAGGGAACATAATATTTATTACATATGAAGAAATAAAAGGAATACTTAGATGCAATTATTTGTTTTACATTTACTATAAATATATGTAAAGATCCATAGAATCATGATGGGGGTGAGGAAATCAGCTGTGTTTACCTCCATTGTTTCCCTGATTTCATACAAATACACACAAAGTGGCCATAAGATGGAGCTTTGCAAGTTCTTTGGCCCTTAAAAATCTCAACTAGCAAAATCTTAAGTGATTTCAACATTTTAAATTGGTATGAAATAATCAAGATTAATATATCATTACTATGATGATGAAAATTATTTAAGGTTTGTGTTGGACAGCCTAGTTGCCATAGCATTGTAGAGAACTTCATATTTCAGACATTTCACTACTGAGCTCCACTGCCTCTGGGCTTGTGTCACTTCAAATGGGTTTCTCTTATTTGGGCCAGGCATTGAACTCAGGGGACAAGTGCCTGCCTGGCAAACACAGGGCCATGAGTTTGATCCCCAGTGCAAGAAAGAAAGAAAGAAAGAAAGAGAGAAAGAAAGAAAGAAAGAAAGAAAGAAAGAAAGAAGAAAAAAAGAAATAATGAAAGAAAGATGGTTTATCTTATTATTTATTATCTATTACATGTTTAAATATGCTACTGGTCATTTTTTATGCACATGATAATGAACTAGTAATTTGGTAGAATAAGAAAAAATAGCAGTGTGCAGATGATTAAAAAATTCAGCATTTGTACAGCAGTTAATGTTTAAAGGCAAACAAACATGCAAATGAATATGACCATTATTACTGACCATTATAATTTGTCATTTTACTTACATAGTTTATATAATGACTATTATTATTGGTCATTTTACTTACATAGTTTATATAAAATTTATTCTACAACAATTAAGTGAATTTTATTGGTAATAAGTGTAAATATCCTTGGTGCACTTAAAACATATCATCATTGGCCATTGGGCAGAGGGTGAGAGTATACATGTGATAAATTCCAGGGGAGAAGTCAAGATGGCCAATCAGTGAGCAACAAAATACAAAGCCTCCCAGGAGAAACAACTCATCTGCCAGAATAAAACAACCTGGAGAGACCCAGACAGAGGAAGATGGATCCTCTTGACATAGAAAGCAATTAAAATGTAAAAAACCTCATCAAACACGTCAGGACTACAACTGAAACAGCTAAAAATTAAGTTTGCACCATCCTGAATTTGCATCAGCTTGAATCAGCACCACCCGGCAGAGCTGTTCAAATTTGTTCCCACTGCCACTCACAGGAACCACAGCAGTGCTGAAGTTGGGGGTTGGTAAACCCAACAGAGAGTTGAGCCAGCGAAGGGGCTTCATTAATCCATGGTCAGAGCTGGGAATGAGACCCCCCCATGAAAAAAGGCATGACCAAATGGGTGACATATGGAATCGGGCAGCAGGAGCAACAGTGACTTCAGTTGGTTGCTCCCTCCCCAGAGCAGATTTGTGGGATTTGCTTGGACTGGGCCATGCTCCTGGCCAGAACCCAATGAGCCATCCCAAATTGATTCCCTGTGCCTGGCATGTACTAACTGGGTGAAGGCCCTTAAAGTTTGGCTGGCCCAGAGGGTAAGGGCAGCTGGGAGAGGGCGGAGGTCCCTCACCAGTGTGCTTCAGAGGAACCGTGACCTACAGGGGAGGTGGCTGGGACCTGCGCTGTAAA
This sequence comes from Hydrochoerus hydrochaeris, assembly GCA_004027455.1. Classification (NCBI taxonomy): domain Eukaryota; kingdom Metazoa; phylum Chordata; class Mammalia; order Rodentia; family Hydrochaeridae; genus Hydrochoerus; species Hydrochoerus hydrochaeris. The sequence goes on from PVLA01008984.1 coordinate 36,284, forward strand.
CTGTGTGGAGGAAGCTGGAACCATGACAGGAGAGAGAGGCAAGAGGAGGCCCCTAGCCCAGAACCCTGAGGGCACTGATACAGGAGAGGGAAAAACAAGGGAGGCTGAGGGTGGCAAACACGCAACATCAGACATGGCTTCAATGGACATTAAGAGATATCTTTGGGACCTTGTAGATGAGCTGAAAACTGAAATATTAAATCAGGTAAAGCAAGATATGAGTAGAGTAAAAAACGAAATGGTCTCAGGAAGCATCTCTCAGGAAGATACAGATGGAAGAAGGGAGGAACACAAAAAAGAGAGAGAAACATTTGATAAAGAATATAAAAAAATATAGAATACATGAAGAAGATTCAAAGAGACTACCAGAAAATTAAAAACTCCATTGAAAGCTGGCAAAGCTGCTTAAAAAAAACTAAGGATAGACTATTAAAACTTGAAGAGAAGTTTCCAATGTGTAAACATGAAAGGAAAGATCTCTTAAAAATAACAAGGAAACAGGCAGTAAAAATACAAAGGCTAGAAGATGACAAGAGAATCTACAATTTAAGAATAAGAAGCAGGAATACATACAGGTGAATTACAAAGGCTATTCATGGAAATAATTAAGGAAAACTTCCCAAGCATGGGAAAAGAAAATGACATTTGGTTGTGTGAGGCATACAGAACTCCAGCCACCTACAACCAAAACAGAGCTGCACCCAGACATGTAACAATCATGATACCAGAAATTCAATATAAAAACAGAACATTAAAAGCCATCAGAGAAAAGAAACAGATCACCTATAAAGGTAAGCCCATCAGAATCACGGCTGACTACTCAGCACAGACCATCAGATCCAGAAGAGTTTGGAGTGAAGTATTCCAAGCCCTGAAAGAAAATAACCTCCAGCCCAGATTGATATACCCTGCAAAACTGTCACTAGAAATTAATGGAGAAACAAGATGCTTCCATGACAAAGAGGAACTGGGGGAGTTTGTGACCACCAATCCAACCCTACAGAGAATACTGAAGGACATTCTAGAGAGAGAAAAAAAATACCAGGATTTTAGAAACAGTGGCAGAAAGGCCTCAATGAGTGGGGCAGGCAGTAGAATGAAGGAGAAAACTAGACAAACAAAGGCAGAAAAATAGCATAGCAGAAATGAGGCAGAGAAGGATGGCTAGAATCTCTAACATAGATGGCCTTGATACAGTATATTGTTAATAGTGCACCAGGATTTAAAACCCACATTACCCACACTACTCTGCTTCATGTATTATATTCTGTTCCATTCATTCTACCTGTACTAGATTTGAGGGCACAGGCAGTAATCCCAAAAATAACAGGACATAGTATGGTAATCATCCTTAATTTCCTATTAACTTAATCTAAAGCTCTGTAAAACCTACACTGTTTTACCATGACTGATCGTAATGGATTCTGGTTTGTTAGATCGCTGTTTTGTATTGATACATTTTATTCAAAGCTGTTATGGTTGATAGTATCAAGTCTGAGAGTATAGCCCACTGCACTTAAGATGACAAGATTCACTAGAATATCTACTCTGGTTTGATTATTACCCACCTTAGAAGTTTTATACTGTCTACAATGTTTTATTTTTGCTAATATTATTATGTGCTGCTATATTCAATTATAATGCTATATTCAATTATGCCTGATGATATAGACAATTGAAGATAATAAGAAACAACACAGTAATCATTGTAGATCACCTTGTACTGTGGTTTTATATGACTTTGGTTTCATGTTTTTATAGGAATTTGTTTTGCTTTGTCTTGCTATGTTTTGTTTTTCCCTCTAATACAGAAAGGATAGAAATACATGTAGAGATTCATGCATGCATAGCTGTTTACACTCTCACTGTTTGAATATCTACTTTGTATGCTTTAATTTTGTAACTTGAACAACTATTTCTTAGAGGACAATATGTAGTTTATCAACTAGTGATTTCTTATTGTTTATCTTTTTTCTGAAATTCTGTATTGTCTCTACCCTTTACATGCTTTTGTTTCTCTTTAAATAAAAAAATTTTAAAAATAGAGATTGAGGGCAGCAAACATGCAATATCAGACATGACATCAGCAGAAATAAATATTTTTGTGACCTCATAATGAGCTCAAAACTGACATACTAATTCCAGTAAGGCAAGATATAAGAAGATTAATAAAAGAAAGTCTAAGCACCTCTCAAGAAGACACAGATGGAAGAGTGGAGGAACAAAAAAAAGGAGAGAAACATTTGATGAAGAATATAAAGAAAACCTAGAATACATGAAACAGATTCAGTGAGATTACCAGGAAAGTAAAAACTCCATTGAGAGTTGGAAAAATTGCCTCACAGAAACTAGAGATAGAAGGGGCTGGGGATTTAGCTCAGTGGCATAAGTGCCTGCCTGACAACCTTGAGGTCATGAGTTCAGCCCCTCATTCCAAAAAAGAAAGAAAGAAAGAAAGAAAGAAAGAAAGAAAGAAAGAAAGAAAGAAAGAAAGAGAGAAAGAAAGAAAGAAGATAGAAACTAGAGATAGATTAACAAAACTTGAAGATAGGTTTGAAATGACTGATTGTGAAAGGAAAGCTCTCTTAAAAATAACAAGGAAACAGGCAGTAACAATACAGAGGCTAAAAGATAAGAAGAGGATCAATAACTTAAGAAAAAAATGTGAGTGAAGAAGTAAGGATAAATAGAAAGTAAATAAAATTCTATTCACAGAAATAATTAAGGAAAACTTCCCAATCATAGGAAAAGGAAATAATTCAGATGTATTAAGCATACAGAACTCCAGCCATCTACAGCCAAAACAGAGATACACCCAGGCATATAATAATCAAGATCCCAGAGATTCATCACAAGAACAGAATATTAAAAGCTGTCATCAAATCAAGCAGAGCTTGGAGCGAAGTACTCCAAGCCCTGAAAGAAAATAACCTCCAACCCAGATTGATGTACCCTGCAAAACTGTCTCTCAAAATTCATGGAGAAACAAGATGCTTCCATGATAAAGAGGAACTGATGGAATTTGTGACCACCAATCCAACCCTACAAAGAATACTGAAGGATATTATAGAGAAAGAGGAAAAAAGATATTAGGATTTCATTGAGGCAGAGAGGAATGAAGGAGAAGAGTAGACAATTAGTGGCAGAAAAATAGCATAGCAGAAATGAGGCAGTGATGGTTGGTTATAATCTCTAACAGATGGCCTTGATACACTAACAGAAAGAAACACAGTAGAGTAGATCAGGAGGTAGGGTTCATTGAGATGCTCTGTATAGGAAATAAACCTGAAGGAGGATTTATGGACTGAAAATAAAATATGAGAAAACAATGCTGTATGTGACAGTGAACCAGAAAGAAATAGGGGCAACTTGGCCAGCACCTGCAGGTAGGTTGCAAAGACATGATACTTTGGTGCAGTAGAGAACTACTCAGCTATAATGAAGGAAAACCTTGAGGCTTTTGTAGGTAAAGGAATATAACTTGAGATCAAGGCCAGGAGTGGGAAGGTTTGGAACCACTTAGATAAATAGCAGGATGCCCCCCCCATCTAAAAACTTAGGGAGTTGGTGGGACCCAAAATGTGCAGTGCACCCTGTAAGAGTGAAAGGGGAGGAATTGTCTAAAAAAGGAAGACAGGATATTGTTAATAGTGTATCAGGATATAAAATCCACATCACTCTCACTGCTCTGTTTAGATGGATTATATTCTGTTCCAGTTTGTCTACTTATACTAGATTTGAGGGCATAGACAGCTGTCCCAAAAATAGCACAATATAATACAATAATCATCCTTAATCTCCTGTTAACTTAATTTGACACCCTGTATAACTTACATTGTCTTACTATGACTGATCTTAGTTGAATCTGGTTTGTTAGATTGCTGTTTTGTACTGACTGATTTTGTTCGAATGTGTTATGGATTAATAGTATCAAGTCTAAGAGTATAGGAAACTACACTAAAAATGATAAGATTCACTAGGATACCCAATCTGGTTTGATTATTACTTGCTTTTGAAGTCTTATAGTGTCTCCAATGTTTCAGTTTTATTAATATTGTTAGTACTGCTATACTCAATTATACTATGCTAGGTGATATAGACAATTCTGTTGAATATAACAAGAGACATTAGAGTTACCACTATAGATCACCTTGTATTGCAGTTTTATATAACTTTTTCATTTCATGTCTTTCTAGGAATTTGTTTTGTTTTGTCTTGCTTTGTTTTTGTTTTTCCCTCTTATACAGAAAGGATAGATATACATGTAGAGACTCATGCATGTGTAGAACTTATAGAACAGTCTATGACAACTGATTATATAATCCATGATGAAATGAACAACTACTTTGAAGAAAAAGAGACACTACAGTACCCAGTACTGACTCAATAGCATCATAATGTGAAATCCAGCAATACTATTCTTTTTTCAGAGTGATTTTAATCTGTTTTGTTTTGTTTAATTTCAACATACTGGAAGGTGTGGACAACTATTTTGAAGCGAATGAGAGACTATGACAGCCATTGTTGACTTCCCTATTGTCTGGTCTTGAAGACCTAAAATGCCTTCATCATCCTATTTGGATCAGTTTTATACTATGTTGTTTTGTATGAATTCATTGTATGTGAAGATATGGACAACTATTTGGAAGAAAATGAGACAATATGATAGACAGTGAAGATCTCTGGTTGTCTTCCTTTGAAATTATGTCTCTTACATTGCTTTCTTATGTTCTGTTTTGTTGTGTTTAACTTTACCCTCTTTAAAATAAAAAAATTTTTAAAAAGATTTTTCAGGTTTACTTAACAATAATCACATCTGTCTACAAGAATAATAGCACAATGTATTCTCTGAACATTCAAGACTTGGTATTGTTTTATATTCATTGTTTCTCTTGAGTGATATGTTTTACATATTTTATAGTTTTGTGTTCATTGATCTTTATTCTTTATACAAAATATTTGCATTGTACACAAAGCTAATATGCTAGTCTTGTTTTGCTTATTTGCCATTGTTTTCCTAGACTTCAGCTTCTAATTGTCATGGCTACCATTCATTGAGGAAAGTCTTTGTTTTCATAGCTAAAATTTATTTCACTATAAAATTCTAAGGCATTTGAGTTTCTCTTTCCCTTTTTAATATGTAACTTAATGTACATAAAATAGAAGAGGATACAATCTAGATTTCCAGATACATACCTATTTCTTTGTAAGCATAAATTAAAAAGTAGTGTGATTACTGTAGGATATGTTTAACACCAGCTGCATCATGAATCACTATTCTGTTTATATGTGGAACTGCAGAAGACTGCCTTTCTTTCCTGAGATCCATTTTGTCATTCTCTCTACTAATCACAAAAGGTGTAACATACATGTTTTAAGTAGAGTATACAAGCTATGAGGTGCTGAATATTGTTGGTCTTCTGGTATACTTCACAGTTGAAATTTCTCAAACTGAACAAAGGAGTGACTTGTAAGTGACACAATATTTTCTTTGTTTTCCTTTTGTGGAGTCAGTCTCACAAAGGGTCTCACTTTAAAACTTGACTTGCTGGGGCTGGGGGTGTAGCTCAGCAGGCACAGCTCCTATCTGGTTAGCACAGGGGCCTGAGTCACATTCCTGGTATCCCCTCCACAAAAAAAAGTGGCTTGGTTATGGCTGGGGATATTACTCAGTGGCACAGTGCCTACATGACAAGCACAAGGTCATGAGTTTGATTCTCTGTACAAAAAAATACCATAAATCTTCACTGGCCTTGAGGTTACCTCCTGGCTTGGGCTGGACTCTGAAATCCTGGTCATCATGAGACTCATGGAAATCTTCCTACATCAGCCTCCTAAGTGCTGGGATTACAGCCATGTATCGCCACACCCAGCTGAAGTTTACCATTGTGATTAATGCCTAATTACTTTATGATACCTTCATTTTTAACGTGTTTAATATATTATGTACATATCCTTCCCCTTATTAGTCTCACTTAGACAGTCCTGGGATTTCTTATATCTGAATACAAGGTGATCATTTCATGTCAGTGATATCAGATAATATGCCACCTTACCTCTATTTTCTTTTTCATTTTTTTCCCATAGTTTCTCCAGGAATACTTCTTTCATATTAGCATGTTAATATTGGTAGACATTCTTTTTTAACGATAGATTTTAGGTATACATAGTAATGACATTCATCTTGGGAATTCATAATTGGTCGTGTTGTATCTTGCTTCTTTTTCATCCACCCTCCTCCCTTACTATCAGACCCTATTTTGCTCTTTGTTTTTAATACTGTCCTCTTTTTTCCTTCTATTTTTTCTTGTGCCTTCTTTCCTTCCCCCACCCATCCATTTTCCCCCATTTATTTAAACATTTTCTTTTCAGAATTTCTCAAAAAATTAACCTAGAGAATCCATTTGATCCAGCAATTGCTTTTCTTGTTCTTGCCCAAAAGAATTAAAAACATCATATGACAGTGATATATATACACTCGTATTTACACAGGCACATTATATAAGAGATGCATCTTGAAAACAATCCAAATGTTCTTTGACTGGTGAATGGGATAATGAAGATGTGGGGTTTTTATACAATGGATAGTGCTTTGCCATAAAGATGAACAGGCTTGAGACATTTCTATCTAAATGGGTGGACCTTGACATCATACTCTCAAGTGAAACAAATTGTGCTCACATGTAAATATTACATGATTTCTCATGTGAAAAATGAAAAGTGTAAATATGGGCAAAATGCATATGCTTTAATGTTTAATTAAGTTTTTTCTGAAAAACCAGATTCAGATTTCAAAATGCTGCCTATGTACAATACTAGAATGAATTATTTAATTCTATGAGTAATCAGATTTGAAAAGTGGTATAATCTGTGATCTGTCACAATTCTTCATTAGATATTTGTCTGGCCCCTTTTTTGGGAATGGTGATTTGTAGGCTGCTCCTGTGAACTCTGGTTTGGCAGCAACACACAAACATGTTTTCTGTGATTCTGCCAGGCAACCAGTGCTACTGGTTGTACCATTGATATAGCAGAGAGAAGCAATCTAGCTTCATAATTGTGTGTGAAACTATTCACCTGGGCTTGGTGACAAAGACATGGAGTTTATATTTGAAGGAACAATCTCAATTCAGCTTTTACAAAAGGAGTTCAGGCTGTTGGATATCATTGTGAACTTTTTTTCAGGAAATACACATGTGATTCTTTAGGAGGCAGTGAGCATGGAGGATATAACCATGAACTTCACCAAGGATGAGTGGGCTCTGCTGAACCCATCCCAGAAGAAAGCTCTAATGTGATGTGGGAAACATTTAAGAACACAACTGCTCTAGGAAAGAATGACATCCTTTTCTCACATATATAGTGAGACATTAGTTTTTTGATGGGTATAGATTCATTAGATAGAATATGAAAACATTTTGAACAATATCTCAGGCATGTTTACATTATACTATGAATCTGATATCCAGTAATTGTTATATACTGATATTGTGACATTTGTATTTCAATGCCTACAATTTAGGAAGGACTTGGAATAACCAACAAATGGAAGAAGAATACAAAAATTGCCCAAGAACTCTAAAGTAATTTGCATTCATAAGGAAAAGCAATATTTCTCAAGAGTTGATCTGGAGAGTTGAAATATTACAGGGAAACTACAAGTCATACCATGTTCAAATTTAAATTTACAAAACTTTTTCCTACATGCATACAGGTTTTGTATAATCTGACATTTGAATATAGAACTATTTCAATGCAGGAAACTAAATTAGAGGAGACATTATACAACTAGAGACACTATCTCATTGGTATAAGAAATTCGTGATCAACATCATAAAAATTTATGAAATCACATTTAGGTGTTGCATATAGGTATATATGAAAAGAATAGATCTTGAACTTTGACAGGAACTCATCTCCAAGTTATTTATGTATATAAATGAATATTAGATATATGTCATCTAAAAAATTGATGACCTGGAAGCATTATTCATATGGATTCAAAATCCATGTGATTTCTAGTATATTAATAGATATATGAAAACAACTTCCAAAGAATTGTGTGCATTCATGTTTTAAAATTCTTAGTATGCATCCTCATGTGGAAGGAATATAAAACAACCAGTTTTATATTCAATATACAGATGTCTCAAAATCTAAAAATATAAAGTTTGCTTTATATTATACACATAGGAAAAACTCCCTATGTATATTCTGAAAGGATTTAAAAATATTGTATATCTCAGTGATGTATATGTATTTATGCCCAAAGCAGGGTATCCATGGATTTTTACAACAATTTAGTTCTGAAAATAATGTACAACACCTAAGCTTTGGTAACAGCCTAGGTGTCAATCACTGTTTGCATGGAAAAGGAGAATATGGGGTCAGCTCAGCATAGTGGTGCTTCTGATAATTCTAGAGCTCTGGAAAGCTGAGCCAATAGGATTACAACATGCAGTTCACCATGACCAAATGAATGAGCAATGAGAATCTCTTTCAAAATAAGTAATATAAAAGCTAGAAATTATTTTATTGCTCAGACCCTTGTTAAATTCTCACTACTGAAAAAAAATCTGTTATATGTACTCAGCCAAAAAAGAATGAGAATATCATGTCTTCTGGCAAAAAAATAAAAAGATGGGACCCTCCCTGAAAATGTTAAATGAACTAAGAAACAGAAAGTGAATTATCAAATATTTCCTTTTATATGAGGTAATAAAATATAAATTAGGATATAATATTAAGAGCAGGGGAGGGATGGGGAAAAGTACAAAAATAATAAATGTGTGATACATATATATTTCAATGACTTAAATGGAGTTAGACCTTAAGTATTGCTAATGTATACCCTCTTAAAATTGCCAAATGAATACCAGCCTCTGGGGAATGTGCTTTTGGAGGCATCCTCCAGGGTATTCACCCTGGGCATTCAGAAAATTTCTTAGCAGATATCAAGCCAGAACTTGTCCTGGTAAATTATTGTTATGGAAACCTTTATATTGTGATTGATATGTTGTTTCTTTACAGAAATAAAGAGGTAGCAAAATGCTATCAATATAAAACATTTAGTCAACAAAAAAACATTTCTTCACACACCAGAAGCTAACGTGAACATGAAAAAAGCTGCTTTAAAGCCAGCCAGAGATCTTGTTTGTAGAGATTCCCTGATTGAGCATTTATCATTAAAAATGCTAATCTTACCTCGCACTGGAGAAAAGCCACATGAATATTTGGGATTTGATGACAAGCTGAATAAATGTAATGAACACAGAAAAACCTGAAGTGATCTCCAGCCATTTGGGAAGCATGCAAGGACAAAGAATGGAGAGAAAACCTATCAATATGAGCAATACATGAAATGCTACTCTGAACTTAGTGAAAGAACTCACTCTAGAGAGAAGATCATTGTTAGTCAGAAAACTGTGAAAGCTCCGACCACCCCTAGTGGTTTTCCTTTTCTTTTTCTTTTCTTTCCTTTTTTTTTTTTTTTTTTGGCTTTTGCAGTTCAGGCAGGCCTTGAGCTCACTTTGTAGCCCAGGCTGGTCTCAAACTCACAATGACCCTCCTGTCTCAGCCTCCTGAGTGCTGGAATTACAGGTGTGAGCCACCACACCTGGCCCCCAGTGGTTTTCAAATTCAAGAAAGTATTCACACTGGGAAAAAACTATATGCAAGCAATACAGAAAAAAAACTTCAATACTCAAGTTTCTAAACTACTTGAATCACAAGAAAGAGAAACTATGAGAGTAAACAGTGTGGAAAAACATTCCACACACACAGTTGTTGCCAAAGAGATGAAAGAATTCACATTCAGCAGATACACCCAGTGTCAAAGCTATGAAAGTACTCGTACTGGAGAGAAAAACTTATATATGTAAAACGTGGTAAATCTTTCACTAGACACAGTTATTGTCAAATACATGAAAGAAATCACAGTGCAAAGAAACCTTATGTGTGCAAGCATTGTGGGAAAGCACTTACTACAAAGACTTATTCTAATATACATGAAAAATTTCTCACAGGGAAGAAACATTATATATGCAAGCACTGTGGGATGACATTCATTACACACTAATCTTGTCAAATTCATGAAAGGACCCACAATGAGGAGAAACCTTATATGTGCAAGCAATGTGGGAAGGCATTCACTACATGCCAAGATTGTCAAATCCATGAAAGAATTCACTCTGGGGTGAAACCTCATGTGTGCATGTATTGTGGAAAAGCGTTTACTACAAAATATCACAAACTACATGAAAAAAAGTTATACAGGTTAGAAAATTTATGTGTGCAAGAAACATGAAAAGGCATTCATTATATACCAATCTTGTCAAAGTCATGAAACAAGTCACACTGGAGTGAAACATTATGTGTGCAAACAATGTGGGAAGGCATTCACTACAAAGAATTCTTACACATGAAAGAACTCACAGAAAAACCCATCTGCATGTGAGCCATGTGAAGCAAAATTTGCTAGTAACTCATTTCATACACAAAGACCCAACACTGGAGAGGAATCCTATGTGTATAAACATTGGGAAAACATGCAGTGGATACTTTTTAAAATCAACAACATGAAAGAAGTCACACTGCAGAGTGACCCTATAAATGTAAACCTATTTTGAAAAATGGCAAAAATTCCTCATGTGTAGGAGTCCTGTATACATATGAAAAATTTGTTGTCAATATTTCTTCATGAGTTTTTCTGAAAATCCACTCCAAGATGGAGGTTGAGGTCTCCTAGTGTGTATTTTTTCTGTGTTACTCAATAAATCACTTGTAAGTAACTGAACTATATCTGTAGTGTTATTAGAAACAATATTGAAATAACATATTTTTATGTAAACCATTATCATTGAACTTAATATATATCTTCTAATAACATGATGAAATGTATTTATCACTTCCAAGTAGGGTTAGTATTTATGTAGTTTTAATTTTGGGGGGGGGTTTACCATAAGAAAGTGTAAGCTGCTAAAAAATTAAATTATATGAATAGCTTTTTAAATTGGAATCTCCCACTATGTTTGATTATAATTTTCCTGGTATATACAACCCCTATTTTGTATACAAAGAGATAATTTTGAATTCCATGTTGTATATGTAAACATTCACACTTAGAGACAGGGGAACAAGTATTATTTTAAAGTTCTTTTGTTTATAGACAACTTGTAGTCTAGCAAATGTTTTGTTTTTTATTTCCTAGCTTGATACCTGTGTATATCTCAACATAAATATATTACATAAAGCAAATAATTTTACCAATTTTACTTTCATGTTGAATTCAATACTATGACATAAAATTTGTTTTCCTACAGTCAACATTTTACTTTTCATGCTTATTTTATGATCATTATTTTGGTGCTAATTTAGTAACAGTTTACACCAAAAAATAAGCCACATATCTGCAAGGTTCTGATTGTCATGCACCAGATGGACCATGCTAATAAAGAATATCATGATCTGCAATACTGTATCAGAGTGTTTACTAGAGATACACAAATACATAAGAGATGTACAAATGAGATATACAAATATATAAGCATTTATAAGATTGGGTTATAATCTGCCCACACACTCAGATGTAGAAGAGTGCAAAAGGTCTCTGTGCACTAGAAATGCACAAATTCCAGTTCTAGGTTTGGAGACCACTATACTATCCCATGTGAATCTGTATCAGCAGAGCCAAAGAGTTTGTGCCAGAAAACTGAATGGTCTGAGCTGGATGCTGAAAAATCTTCTGGAAGCTAGGAAGTAGCTTCCAATGTGACAGTGAACACGGGAGCTCCTCCACAGAAACACATGTAAACCTTCTGTCTTTGTTTATTTTTTATAACATTCTGGCAGCAATCCTTTCTAGGGTAGGTATTCCAAATTAATAATTTAGGTGGGGCTAACTGAAGGCCTGCACAGCAAACTCTACCTAGCAGTGCAGCCTCAGCACTTCTCATGGAACCTAAGAGGGCCCCATCCACCATCCCCAAACATCTGGAGACCTTTGCTGCATGGCTTGTGTCCTGGTTGGGTCCCATCCAGACCCCAAGTAGCTGAGGAACCTCCATGTGCTAAGTGGTGTGAGCTGAAGGCCTGCACGGTGAACTCTACCTAGCAGCGTAGCCTTGGCACCTTGCTCAGAATCTGGTAGGGACCCATCCAGCAACATCAAGAAGCTGGGGAGCTTTGGTGTACCACATGACATGAGCCAAAGGTCTGCACAGTGTATTCCACCTAACTGTTCAGCCTTGGTACACTACTCAGAACCTGGTAGGCCCAGCAACCTCAAGAAGGTCCACCCAGCATACTGCCCCCACCTGGGGAGCCGGTGAGTGCCACTAGGGACCCAGTAAGGCCTGCCTAATGATCCCCACTCAAGGAGTAAGAGTGGAGAAACTCACTCAAGGAGAGTAGAGAAACTCTTCAATACAGACAGCTATCCTCAATGCAGAAAATAACTGAGACTTTGCATTCAGCTGCCCCAGGGGAATACAGGAAAATGACAAAATGAAAGAGCAAAGCGCAATCTCAAACCTACAGCTCATCCCAAATAAGCCTAGGAGACATGGACATAGAAGAAAGTGTAAACCATACACCTGAAACTTCTGAAATAATAGCAACTGAAGAAAAAACTATGAAGCTGTAAAGAAACTCAGATCAGAAATAATCTCCCAGGTAAAACAAAAAATGATAAATGTAATTAAAAAAGATGCTGAACATATCTGAAGAAGACTTAGTTAAAAAATAAGAAGCACTGCAAAATGATGGAAACCTTGAATGAAAAATATAAAAATTAGAATGCATAAATAAGATTCAAAGAGATACCCAGGAAATCAAAACTTCCATCAAAAGCTGGCAAAACTGCTTCAGTGAATGTGAAGATAGACTTTTAGTCCTTGAAGACAAGATTGCAACTAGTGAACAGGAAATAAAAGATCTTTTAAACATAACAAGGAATCAGGAAATAACAACTTAAAAGTTGCAAGATGATGCAAAGAAAAATAAGATTGATAGGTGTAAATGAAAAAGGTGACAACACAAATGATATAAAAAGACTTTCAGCCATTTACAAAATAGATGAAAACCCTCATCCTAAAGGAAACTGACATTCAGATAAGTGAAGCATGTAAAATTCTTATGAGCCATAACCAAAGTAAATCTACATCCAGACATATAATCAACATCCAAGAAATTCAATGTAAGAGCAGAATATTAAAAGCTGTTAGATGCAAGAAACCAATCACATATAATGGAAAGCCCATCAGATCACAGCAGACTTCTCAACACAAACAATCAAGTCAAGAAGAGCATGGAGTGAAATATTTCAAATCCTAAAGGAAAATGACTTCCAATGCAGACTGATGTATGCAGTAAAACTATCCTTCAAAATTGATAGAGAAATAAGATATCTCCACAACAAAGAACAGCCAAAGAACTTCATGAACACCAAACCAACCCTGCAAAGAATACTGAAAGGTACTCAAGGCAAAAATAGCTGACTTCAAGAACACCAACAAAAGAAAACCACCAAGCATGGCAAACAATTAAATAGAGGGGAAGGATAAAGAACCAACAACGGAAAGATAACAAGACAAAAATAAGCCAGTCTATTTCAGTTACAAACATTATTGTAAGTGATCTCAATTCACCAATTAAAAGAAACAAATGACACAATGGATCAAGAAACAATATCCAACCATATGCCATCTAACCCAAAACAGAATTCATAGACTATAAGTCAAAGGATGGAAAACAGTGCAACAAGAACCCAGAAAAAAAGCAGGGATAGCTATTCTGTTTGCAGGCAATGTAAACCTCAAACCAAGAATGATCAAAAGAGATAAAGAAATAAAGAAGGTCACTATATACTGGTTAGGGGAAAATGTCAAGAAGAAGATGTAACAATCTTAAATATATATGCACCAAATATAAGAGCACCCAGCTATGTAAAACAAATATTAATAGAAATGAAAAATCAAATAAACAATAACACAATTATAACAGGAGACCTTAACACTCCATTGACACAAAGAGATAGACAAAAAATCAGCAAGGAAATAATAGCTGAATCAAACTTGTGAACAAAGTAGACATGCACATAGTGTTCCAGCAACATCAGAAAATGGGACATTCTCTAAAATAGACCATATACTAGCCCATTGAACTTGCTTAAGTAAATGCAAAAGAAACAAAATTAATCCGTGCATATTATCTGATCATAGTACAATGAAACTGGAAATTACTGACAAAAGAAACTGCAAAAACTCCATAAACACATGGAAATTAATTAATACACTCCTAGTTAACAATCAGTGAGTTACAGAGAAAATCAAAGAGGAAATTAATATCTACAGGCAAGCAAAAATACAAATACAGCTTGCCAGAACCTGTGGGATGCAATGAAAGGAGTCCTCAGAGGGATATTTATTTGGTGAATTCCCATATGAGAAAAACAGAATGAACACAGATAAACAACCTAATACTACACCTCAAACATCTAGAAAAAGAGCAAGTCAAGCCAAAAGAAGGGAGGAAATTATATAAAAATCAGATCAGAAATTAATGCAATAGAGACTAAGAAAACAATACAAATAACGTATCAAAGAGTTGGTTCCTTGAAAGAATAAATAAAATTGATAAGCCCCTAGTCAACATTATTTTAAAAAGGAAAGAAACTCAAATTCATGCAATAAGGAATGAAAAGGTTGAAATCACTACAGACCATGTGAAAGTACAGAAGATCATCAGCACCTACTTTGAAAACCTTTACTCTTATAGTTTCAATAACATAAGAAATAGACAGATTCCTATAAATATATGAATTACCAAAACTGGATCAAGAACATATAAAACTGCTGAATAACCCAATTTCAGTTAATGAAACTGAAAATGTAATTGGAACTTTATCAACAAAGAACAGCCCAGGTCCTGATGGATTCACTGTTAAACTGTACAAGAAATTCAAGGAAGACTTAATGCCAACACTTGTCAAACTCTTCAATGAAACTGAAAGGGAAGCCATTCTCCCTAACTCATTCCTGGAAGCAAATATTGCCCTGATACCAAAACCAGAGAAAGACCCAACCAAAAAAGAGAACTGCAGGCCAAATCTTCCTAATGAACAGCGATGCAAAAATTCTCAATAAAATACTGGCAAACAGAATTCAGTAAGTCATCAAGTAGATTATACACCACTACCAAGTGAGATTCATCACAGGAATGCAGGGATGGTTCAACATATGCAAATCAATAAACATAATGCACCATAACAATAGAACCAGAGATAAGAATCACATGATAATTTCAATAGATGCAAAAAAAAGCTTTTAATAAAGCCCAACACTCACTCTTGATAAGAACCCACCCTATGTATAATCAAAATAGATGGTCTTTATAAAAGCCATCTATGACATATCAACAGCCGGCATCATATTGAAAGCTTTCACCCTAAAATCAGGAACAAGAAAAGGTTGTCCATGATTAGCACTCTTATTCAATATAGTGCTGGAAACATTAGCCAGAGCAATTAAACAAGAGAGAGAAATAAAAGGAATAAGGATAGGAAAGGAAGAGGTTATATAATCGGTATGTGCAGATGACATGATATGCTACATAGAAGACTCCAAAACTCCACTGAAAGACTCCTAGATGTAATAATCAAATTCAGCAATGTGGGTGGGTACAAAGTCAACACTAAAATATCAATAACATTCCCGTATATAAACAACAAACTCACTGGAGAAATAAGTGAAAACACACACTTCAAAATACCCACCAAAAAAAAAGAAATTTTGAGGAGTCAATCTAACAAAGGAAATGAAAGATCTATAGATTAAAAATTGTAGTACTCTGAGAAAGGATATCTAACAGGATATCATAAAATGGAAAGATGTTCTTTGCTCATGGACAGGAAGAATCAAAATAGAGAAAATGGTCATACTCACAAACAGAATTAATGCAATCCAATCAACATAGCATTTGCAAACCTCACAGAGCTAGAGAAAACATTCCTAAAATTTATTTGAAAACACCAGAGACCTAGAATACCAAAAACAGTCCTGGTCAACAGAGGTAAGGCCGGAGACATCACAATCCCTGACTTGAAATTATACTACAAAGCTACTGTGATAAAAATCAATATAGTAAAGGAAAAAAAAAAACCAGACCTGAGTATCAGTGGAAGAAATTACAAGATTCATACACAATTACAAACACACTCATCCACCTTATCTTTGACAAAGTTGCCAAAAATGTTCACTGAAAGAAAGCTGTAGGGAGCTGTTGAAGCTGGAGATTGATCACATATGTTGGGCTAAAGCAAAGCCAGCCCTGCACCACAGAAAGCCCAATGGAAGCCACTTAAACAAGCTATTCCAGTTCCAAAAAGGCAAGAGGCCAGGCCATCCAGCCAAACAGGTTTCTAGGCAGTGGAGTTGAAACTGGCATCAACCATCTGAGTGTATAAATTAAAGTGCTGCAGTGGTTGAGCTGTCTCTTTTCTGCCATCAAGAGAGGCAGAAACTTTGACTTCAGCTTTTGTCTCTTCTTTATTTTCTCATTATTTCACCATCCTTACCCCCAGGAACATCTATAGCTGCAGCCAGTCAATGCAATTGGTACCTGTTGTTTTAATTTGCATGTTTTGAATAATCAATGATATTGAATTTTTTCAAATATTTATTTGCCATTTGTATTTCTCCATCTGAGGAGTGCATATACAATTCAGATGACTATTTTTGGATTGGGTATTTTGATTTTTTCAATCATTTCTGTGTTCTAGATATGTCAATTATCTGAGAGACAACCAGCTAAAATTTTTTCCTGCATTATGAGTTGTCTTTTCACTCTATTGCTGATTTATTATTTTTTCTTTTTCTTTCTCTTTTTCTCTTTTGATACCAGAAATCAAACTCAGGACCTTGCACATGACAGGAAGGGGAAGGAAGCTGCACCTGCTGAGCTGTATCACCAGCCTGGTAATTTCTTTTTTCATGCAAATACTTTTTAATAAGATGGAATCTCAGTTGTTGATTATTTGAAGCATTTTCTGTGCAGTCTGTTTTGTTCAATTCTCTGCTCACACCTATGTCTCCAAAATTTCTAATTTCTCTCCAGTACATTTAGTGTTGCTGTATTAACATTTAGATTTTTTATTGATTCTGATGGTTGTTCAGTGCATGGATATTAGATATGGGTCAAGTTTTGGTTTTTGGTATGTGGAAAGCCAGTTTATTCAGCACTATTTATGAAAGAGGCTTTGTTCCAGTGAACTATTTGGCACCTCTGTCAAAGATAAGGTGACTGAGTGTGTTTGATGTTATGTTTTCATCTTTTAATCTGTTCCACTGATCCTCAAATCCATTTCATGACAGCATCATGCTGATTTTATCATAGTGGTTTTGTAGTATAATTTCAAGCCAGGAATTGTAATGCTCCTTGACTTGCCTTTGTTTTCCAGAATTGTTTTTGGTATTCTAGGACACCTCTGGTTCCAAATTAGTTTTAGGAATATTTTCCCTATTTCTATGAGGTATGCTAATGGTATTTTGATAGGAATGCATTTATTTTATATAATAGTTTTGGGAATATGGCCCTTTTTACTATGCTTGTTTTTCCTATTCATGAGCAAGAAATGTCTTTCCATTTTCCAATATCCTCTTTGATCTTTTTTTCAGAGTACTGTTTTTTCCAATGCATAGATATTTCTTTTGTTATTTTGTTATTTTGATTCCTAAGTAGTTCCTTTTTTTCTTTCATTTTATGGATGCTATTGTGAAGTGTGTGATTCCCTTTAATTCTCTCTCAGTGAGTTAGTTGTTTGTGTACAGATTGATTTTTACATGCTGACTTTGTGTCCAGCTATGCTACTGAATTTGGTTGGTAAATCTACAAGTTATTTGAGGAGGGTTGGTTTTTTGAGGGTTTTTTTTTTTTGGTACTGGGGATTGAACTCACAATCTCATACTTGCCAAGCAGGTGCTTACACTGCTGAGCTAAATCCCCAGCCCTATCTACAAGTCTTTTTGTGTAATTTTTGGAGTTTTCTATGTAGAATATCATGTCATTCACAAATAATAGTAGTTTAACTTCTTCCTTTTCTGTCTTTATTCCCTTTATTTCTTTCTCTTTTCTAATTGCTCTTGCTGTTTCCAGAAGTTTGTTCAAGAGGAGTGGTGACAGTGCACATCCTTGTTTTGTTCATGATTGTACAGTGAAAGCTTTCTTTTTTTGTCCATTCTGTATGATGTTGGCTTTTGGCTTGTCATAGGTGGATTTTATCAGATTGAGATGAAGAACATCTTTTCCAATTTTCTATAGGGCGGTTTATCATAAATGAGTTCTGTTTAACCCAACTATTCCTCTACTTGGTATCTTTCCAGAAGACTTAAAAACATACCACAAAGATATATGTGCACCCATGTTTATAGCAGCACAATTTGTAATAGCTAAATCTTTGAAACATCCCAAATGCCCATCAACTGAGCAATGGATAAAAAAAATTAATGGAATTTTTATATAATGTAGTACTACTCAGCTACAAAGAAAAATAAACTCTAGGCTTTTAGTGGTAAATAGATGCAACTTGAGATCATACTCATAAACAAAATAAATCACACTCACATATGTAAACATTGTATTGTCTCCCTAGTGTAAGAAACTGAAACAGTAAATAAGATTCAAAATGTATAATAGATATTGTGAAAAGGGAAGAAACTTCTCAAAAGGAAAGAAAAACTGGGATGAAGGAAAGGAGAAGAGAAGGAAGGGGAGATCTATATGATATATATATACATATATATATACACACACACACATACACACGACAGGTAAGATAATTGTACTACTAATTTCCATTAGTTTTATGAAAAGTATGGTTTGTGCTTATATTATTTGAAAAAAATTTTCAGGTCCATATCTTCTAATCTGAACAACTGTTTTGAAGATAACAATACACACTATATTAACCACAGTTAATCTCCTATTATCTTATTTTGAAATTCTGTACCATTGTTTTTATTATTTTTTCTATTTAAAATAAAAAGTAAGCTATGTGTGCTGAAGTCCAGAATTATTTCACTAACATTGTCTAAGTTCCAAGCCTGCATTCATTTACCTGTAATTGTACATTCCGAACTGACTCTGACATGCAGTACTTTCTTTACATATTAGATTTTTGAGTCATCATAAGGAACTTTAGAGGAGCAATCTGAACTTTTCTGGTTTTCTTGAGGAATCCTTCCTTCCTGCAACCCAAAGATGTGAAGTTGAATGGTGAATGCAATAGGAAATTGTCATTTCTGATAAAATGGGCACAATTTATAACATTTTGGTGAATACACTAGGAAAACTACTGGTGTTTCTGGTAACTTATTTATATTATACAATGCTTTTTATTATGAAAAAGTTAGATAAGGATGGCTTTGGGAGGTTCAGTACACATTGTGTGTAGTTTCATTATTTCTTGTAGGAAAATAGTCTTGATTTACAAGCAACTAGAATCATAACCAGTTCTTAAGAACAAATTGAGTTTACAAGTGACTGGTCCACTGTAAATGGAAATAAAAGGCATAGATACCTATTTTATGAGAGTCAGGATCCACGGAGAAGGAAAAGAGGCTGAGAGGAAGGGTCCAGGGTCCAGATATAGTCCCTCTGGTTGCACTATCATATCTCAATCACACACAAGAAGTGTGTTTCACTAATATTCTGTACATCTCTCCAAAGAAGTTATTAATACATATGTATCACCTGGATCCAGGTCATTTTTTTCTAGGAATATAATGTTGATAGATGGACAATTTCAACCAGTGATGAGCTATGACAGGGCAAGTGGGGCTTACAGTAATAAGTCTTTTCTTATCCTAACCTCAGCCCCAGGAAGTGATCACGTGAAACAAATGTCAGGCTCAATTTAAGCAAGCATTCTGGCTTTTATATTCAGAAATATGTTTATCTTCGAAATTCAGGTATTTTCTGGAAAAAGGGTGAAGTTTCAGGGAGAAGGAAATACTGCTATTCTTTACTCTTTTCCGAAATTCTATTATCATTTTTAATTTCTTTAATTACACAAAAATTCTTTCCTTCTTAGGGGCCTCATAATCATTTTCCTGGCTAAAAAGAGTAGATCGAGACTGAAAATCTTGGTGATGAAAACGACTGCCTCATTTCCAACAGCAGACCTTACCTCTATTCCATTCTGTTTCAGGGTTCCCTAAACTCACATTATTGTCCGACATCAAAGGATTGATTCTTCCACAGAGCATTGTCCCTCGAATCTTTTAAGCACATTTGTGACCCACTTTCCGCAAGTGTCCAGTGAATACATTTTTTTAAAAAACCATGGATTAAATTTTTTAAATGTCAGGATTAAAGCCTTTACATGCAAGCAACGCGCGACTGTCATGATGGGACAGAGACCGGACCAGGAATTCCAGGGTTAGAATTTATCACTTGAGCTCCACCCAAACTGTAAGAAGTTTGCTTCTTCTGTCAAACTCAGACTGTGGGCCCACAGTGCAACAGGAGCCAAGCAGCGATGAAGGCGGGCTGTCTGAACCAACCAATCAGTGGGCCCAGGGAGGACTGTACTTCCTGTGTCATGGCGCCAAAGGGCTCTGCCTGAGTTCTTTGCTGTGAGTACTCACCTGACTGGAGTACCCTTTCCAGTGACTTCTGCTGGCTCCAACCTGCATTGGAAGGATTCTAGGAGTCTCTGACGCGCACTATGGTAAGGTTGTGGGAGGGGTGCGAGGACGGGGTGGAATTGGGTGAGTTCTGGAAGGAGGGAGCCTGAGTGAGCTATGGCAATGCATAGTCACTGCTTCGCTCCAGCATCTAAGGTGTTCCTGTTCTTTGACTCTGCATCATCATCTGTCCCTTTTCTGCTTTGCTCAGACAGGGGCCGTTCTGGGTCCGCAGCATGCTGTCCCCACTATGACCCTACCAACCCAGAATGCCTTCTAGGGCAACGCCAGGCACAGCTGTGCCTCCACCAGGCTGAGAGCTGGGGCTTTGGGGAAACCCTGGGTTCCGTAGTACTCAGTAATGAAAAACAATAATCACTTTAATTATTTACGTGAGACCTCTGCTCACTATGGTGTTACTGCATGAACAGTCCTCGTGAACTCAAAACATTGAGAAATGTTTTTGTAAACCAAAAGGAGGCTATTAGGAGAGATTTTATTGGAAATAAGAACTCCCTGATTTCCACGAAGTATTCCGAGTGAGTGACCATATGGCTGTTCACTGAATCCAGAGGTAATTGTAGGTAAGCAGAGCACAGTAGCTGCTCAGTTGCTTAGTGAGCACCTATCAAAGATGTCTCTGGATTTAAAACAACCAAACTCAGCATCTCCAACCAATTTCCTCTGCATGCACGGTTTAAAGGAGACTGGGCTTTTAGAGAAAACTGGTTATTTTGTATGTGAAGTTCCTAAAAACTCAGGAACTTGGTAGGGAATGACTGCAACTCCTTGTTTTAGTAGGGAGGTGGCTACATTCCTTGTTGGGCAGAAAGTTTGCTTGGTCCGACATTGTAATTAATTCTTTTCTCCTTTTAATTCTTATAAAAATGTATAGTTTCCCAGCTATCTTGAGCCCTGCCCTAGCTAGGCACCTGATTTGTATGTAAATAAAACAAATTATTCTTTACTTTTAGATAATTTAAGTGAGGCTTTCCATAGAGTTAGAATAATGTGATAGATGGAGCAGATGCTAATTTATTACCAAAGCAGGGGAAGGTGTTTCTGCTAAGGAGAACTTCCTGAAAAGACTGACTGTTAAACCCACAGGGAGAAATGCATTGAACTGTGCCTTCTATAGGGACATATATGTGTGATATTGGTACGATTTGAAAGGGAAAGGGGTTTCATCTCTAAAATAATTGAAGTACTCTGTGGACTGTTTCTAGACATCGTTTTTAAAACTGAAACAATGATTGAGATGGACATTGTAAAAACAAGTATTGAGTCTGATGTGGTTGTGCACACCTGTAATTCTTACACTGAGGAAGCTGAGACAGGAGGGTCCTTGTGAGTTCAAGAACACCCTTTGCTACATAGTGAGTAAATGCTCAGCCTAACTACATAGTGAGACTCTGTCTCAAAAAACAAACAAAACAAGCAAAAAAAAAACCCCACAATTTTTGAATTAGTAGTAAATTTGCATGGTTTATGTTTACAGACATATGAATTAATTGAATAAAAGATTTTTTGAATAGATAAGAGGAGAGAGGAGTAAAAAGGAAATGGGAAAGCAGGAGACATTGGAGAGATGCATAAGTCAGCAACTACAACAATAAATTCCTGACTTAAGATTTTTCATAGTGTTACAATAAATGAAGAGTTTATTATCTCAGACTTGATCTGAGATCCTCATCATAGGTCACAGTCTTAAAGAGTGGAGAGGATCTCAGGAATGGACAAATATTTCTTCACTGATTACTTGTCAGCTCACCAAATTGTTTTTGAGGCAAAATTTAAAATTAGGAAACTGGTCTTGTTGCAGGTTTGAAAATAGTGTATGTATCATCTTTGAAGTAGAACGGGAAGAGGTTTCTCCTAGATACAAAAATTCCAAGATGTTTTTGATGTTTGTTTTTAAATTGGGACTGACTTGGGAGATTTTCCCTAAGCTGCATCTCCTCAAATTTCTCTTTTTTCTGTGATTCTTTTTTCTTTTTCTTTTTCTTTTTTTTTTTTTTTTTTGAGAGCAGGTCTTGCTAATTTGCATAGGTCACCAAGACTTCAGTGCTTTCAGTAAAGTAAATATCACTGAGCTATTGTGATGCACACTTAATGACATCCACCCAAGAGATGAGACAGGAGTATCACATCACCAAGCACAGCCTGGATAACTGAGTGAGACCCTGTCTCAATGTTAAATAAATATTTTGGGGTATACCTCCACTTTAAACTAACTTGTGTAATGTTCATGAGTCTTTGAGTTAAGTCAATAGCAATGAAAAGAAAAGGAAAGTATTTAGGCAAATCTCACATTTAGTTTTAAATTTTACTGGTTTTTCACACCAGGGATACATGCTGCAATATTTTCTTATGAATAGGAATAACAGTATTGGGTCTCTGCTCTGTCAGAATCAGGACACCACAGGTGGACAACTAGTGATTTTAAAGAATATTATATTCAATAAAATATGTGATATATTTAACATTTTATTATGAATTTCATTTTGTGTTAGGGAAACTTCCCCAAGTACAGATCACGATTTGTGTGGTAAGCAAGTTTAAAAGATCCGAGGCTTACAAATGACGTTTGATTTATTAGTGCATTTCAAATAAATTTAACTTTCAATTTGCTTACATTTATCAAGATATTTTCCCTTTCAAACTCAGGTAGCATCTGTAGATTCATTCTTGTAACTCTTCCTATGGTCCTATGTAGAACATGATGCTCACCAGATTGTTTCCTGTTTTTTTGTTTTGGTTTTTTGGTTTGTCTTTGTATTTATTTTGAGGTAGGGTCTCCTATGGAGTTCTGGGTGGCACAAAACTCACTATGTTGCACAGGCTGACCTCAGACTCAAAGGATGCTCCTGCAAGGAGGCAGGCAATGAAAAAGAAATGGTTCTTTACTGCTATCAACATAACCTGGTACAGCCTCTTTGAAAATCTGAATGGAGATTTCTCAGAAAACTAAAAAGACATTTGACTCAGCTATTCTTCTTGATGTATTTTCCCAAAAGTGTTAAATATCACTCCACAGGGATGAAAGTATACTCATGTTTATAGCGGCACAATTGATGAAATCTAAATATTGGATTCACTGTATGTGTTCATTATGAGATGAATGCTTAAAGAACATGTAATAGTTATACACCATTCAGTATTACTTTGTCATAAAGTGGTGCAAACTTGAGTTACTGGTGGGAAAATGGTGTGCATTGAGACCATAATATTAAGTAGAATAAATCTGACATGTAGTCTTAAATACTTTATGGTTTCTCTCATGCAAGGAACTCATTATATAAAGTGAAGATACAAGAGAGATGCTAGAGAAAAAGAGAGCAAAAAGAAATTTATTATGGACAATATACTAAAAGTGTACCTTGAGTTATGATTTTTCTTCTGAGTTCTTTTATGGGTTTTCCTGTTAGTCTGACTGTTAATCAGTATACATGATAATTATCTTTGTAAAGACATATATGACAAATAAATGAATATAATGCTGGCAAAAGAAAAGAGCTTGGAAGAGGAGGAGAACGAATTGAGATTTGCTATACACATGTACCAACTCCCCACAATACATGCAATCATTTTATACTGTGCACATGTACTAATAAAAATTACAACTTAAAAAAATCTAAGAAAACAAAAAAGAATCTTAGAAACTCTTGGGCTATAACCCCTACAATATGGCCCAATAATATAGTATGTGTGGTATTTTATTTGCTGAGCTATCACAGGCAATTGAACCTATCCATACCAAGTTTGTCTGCAGTAAATGTTTGTCTTTGGAAAATGTTATCATAGGTCCTATAATACAGCTTGAAATCTGTAATTTCAGTCATATGGTTGATTGAGATTCAGAAAGATTCAAATGTAGGGCAGTTACACTTTCCAAAGGGAATAGGATACTTAGAATGTATTATGAAACTAACTACAGGCATTACTGTGTGAGTGTACTGAAGTAGTTTTAACAGGATCAACAGAACACATTGGTCACTAAAAACAGCACCTGGGGCCTATACTAAACTGCAATACTAGAGGAACCACTGCACTGGAGAAATGGACAATTCATATTTGATTCTTGTCATTTAAAAATGAGTTTTTGACATCTTTGATTTATCATGACAAAAATTCTTTCATTGCTTTACATCCATGTACAGCATACTCCCTAGCTGTGACAAGCTGTATAGTGTTGGAAGCTTCACTTCTTACATACGGATTGTGCATTTATTTCTAAGCATGTGACTCTGATTGCCATAAAGCTGCTTTTGGCAAATGTATGCTTTTTCATCTGCAAACATTTGAGGCAATCAGAAAATAAATACTGTCTATGAAGAATATCTATGAAGGGCATATTTATCAAAAGAAAGACTTAGTTTTTGTGTTCACAAATTGTGCTGTTTCCCCTACATAAGTAAAACCACGTAGCCATTTGTAAAGCTTAGTGTTTCTCTGTGGATGACTGCCTTGTAAGCCATAAAAGCAAGAGGTACAGCCCTCCTTATATGTCATTCACAACAAACAGTAAGCTTGCACCCTAGATGGAATAAAAAGGGGAAATGAAGTCTCCCCATTTTTCTGTGGATGATCCCTGTATTTGCCAGTGCATTTGGATGTTGGTCTCATGTTACTTCAGGCTTCCAGCATCAATTCTTCATCCTTCCAATGGACATTCATCATCGGGGAAGGAGCTTGAGGGGGAGGACCCACGCACCAACTGTAATCTATAGATTATGCTGTTTAATCTCACTCTGACACCAGAGCTTACTAATATCCTAAACATCTCTCACAACAGCAATTGTGATAATAGGTGAGAACATCACTTTGGAGAAGGTAATATGTGTAAGAAAAACTTTCAAACTGTGAGGAGGAAAGGGGATATTGTGGTAAAATAATGTGCTACATTCTTAGCTATTGCAGCCTCATCACAGGGCAGTAATTGAGAGTGGGGCTATACTGCATCTGTCACTCTGGTCTTCTATGATTAGTTGTTAGAAATTTGGGTTTCATTATGACTTTGGATGAAGCAAGTTGCGTATGCGAGGCACTTGAAAATGTTAATCTTCATTACATTAATACTGCTAGCATTATAAAAATTTGTTCATTTATTAAATAATATTCCTTATTCACATGATTTATTTTCTCTTTGGAAAAGATTATCTTGAGAAATAATGGCAAAGAAAATTGGAAACATGAAACTGAGTGTTTCATTCAGTTTTCTACACTCTGACTACATTAGGACTTTCCCCTGTAGTCCACAGTGTTCTGCCATTGCCTTTCTCCAGACTCGTTAGTGGATTTGTTGGTCTTCTCTATATGTCTTTGAATCTGGAAGTATCGTAGTGGAGCTGTGATCCCATTAACAGGAACAACAAGTATAAAGAGTAAACAGTGTAGTAAGGAGACACAAGCAACTCTGCAAAGTTTGGAGCAAATCCTGCTTCAAATCAGCACTTCAGCAGGCTGGGTCAAGTCAGTATCCCTGCGGGGGATCCTGGGCAGGCGAGGGATTTTACAGTCTGCCATTTGGGTTTTTATGAAGCAGACAGTGTATTTTCTTTGTTTTCCTTCTGGCTCAGTGGATGGAACTGCAAGCAGCATGCATCTGTGATGAAGAGTTTTGGTTGTATGAACTTTCAAATGAGATATGCAGACCAGATAATAGAATCCTCCTTTTCAGGAAGCTAAGTCAAAAGCTCACAAAGTGATGCTGAGAGACTCCCAAGCTCACTCAGCCTGAGTTGCTCTTACTGGTTGCATGGAAGGGACCTGGGAGACCTCAATCCCTAAGAAGATGATTGTACAGGACCAAATGACAAAGATAAGAATGGATTTTTTTTTCCAAAGGCATAGGCTCTTGATGCAAATAGAATAGTATACAGTCTAGACCAGCTACATACCTGTTTCTTCCTGAGCATAAATGAAACATATTCTGATTTCTTCCAGAGATGTTTAATAAATGTTTAATGTTTAATGAACCAGCTGTATAATGAATTGGTATTCCATTTACATATGGATCCATAGAAGGTGGCCTTTCTTTCCTGAGATCCATTTGTCATTCTCTCTACTAATCATAATTGTCACAAAAAGTGAAATTTGAGTGTTTTATGTATACAATGTAAGCTATGCTGAATGTTGTCAGTCTTCTATTACCTGCAGAGCTATAATTTTTTAAAAGTAACAAAGGTGTAATTTGTAAGTGACACAGGATTTTCTTTAAGTTTTCCTTTTTGTGGGGGGAGTCTGAAACATGTCTCACTTTGTAATCTTGACTATCCCTGAAGTTACTACATAGTTGGGACTGGACTTTGAACTCATGGCAATCCTCAAACTCATTCATGGAATCAACCTGCACATCAGCCTCCAAAGTGCTAAGATTCTAGGCATGTACCACCACACGTGGCTGAAGTTTTCCTTCTGTAATTAGTTTCTAATAACTGTAATGTCTTCATTCTTATTATGTTTAATGCATTTTTTTTCCTATTTTTCCCTCATTAATCTCCTTCAGCCAATCATAGGATTTCTTATGTCTGAATGCAAGGTCATCATTTGCTGTCACTGAAGTGTAAGGTAGATAATATGCCACCCTTTTATTGTCATTGTCCATATACTTGCTCCAAATACTATTTTTCCACTAGCATTTTAATTATTATTCATAACACTTATTTTCTTTTTTACTGGTACATTTCATATATACATATTGGTAAAATGTGTATGGTAACATTTATCATAGGGAAGTTAGTATATCCTGCTTCTTATTTTTTCCCCATTCCCCTTTGTTTCTTTCACACCCTTCCCATCTTTATTACAAAATCTTTGCTCCTTGCATTTTTCCTTCTATACTTTTTTCTTGCCCCTTTCCTCTCCCCACCCCTCCCTTGTTCTTCACATCTGAATATTTTTTCTCAGATTCCTCAAAAAATGCAAACTAGAGGTTCCATTTGACCCAGATATTCTCTTTTCTTATCTTCTTAAAAGAATTAAAAAGATCATACCACAGCAACAAGTGCACGCCAATATTTGTAGTGGAACAGTTTGTAATTTATGAGTTTTGGAAACAGCTCAAATGCCCATCAACAAATGAATTCATAAAGCACATGTGGTTTTCCCATACAATGGAATATTACTCTGTAATAAAGTTGGAAAAGCTTGAAATATTTCTAGCTAAGAATGGACCTTGAGACCATACTCTTAAATGAAATAAAATGGACAAATGTGTAAAGATCTCATGATTTCTCTGGTGTGAAAAACTGGACGTTAGGGCTGAGGATTTAGCTCAATAGCATAAGTGCCTGTCTGGCAAGCACATAGTCGTAAGTTCGATCCCCAGTACCAAAAATAAAAAAAATAAAAGCCCATCTCAAAACTGGATGTGTAAATAAGGACCAAAATACATAAACCTTATTTAATGTTCAGTTAGGTCTTTACCATGAAATCAGATTCAAATTACAAAGTGCTGCCTATGTATGATCCAAAAAAGAATGACTGAATTCTGTGAATAACTGGATTTGAAAAGATATATAATCTAAGCTCTATCAAAAACATTAGCTATCACTCCCCCCCTTTTCGGTGGTGATTTTCAGGCTTCCACCACAAGTTCTGATTTAGAAGTAGTGCACAAATACAATTTCTGTAGCACTGGTACCCTGTGGGGAAACCAGTGATACTGTTCTGTTTTTGCTATAGTAGTGAATTGGAATCTAGCTTCAGAATGCCTATGTGAAAATATGTGCATATACATGGTGTGCTGACTGCAGGACATGGAGTTAATATTTGAAGGAATCAGTCTCAATTCAGCTTCTCCAAGAGGCAGTCAGCTGTTTCACAGTGTGGTGTTAACCTTCTTTGAGGTAACTTACATGTGATTATTTAGGAGGCACTGACCTTGGAGGATGTTACCGTGAACTTTACCATGGAGGAGTGGGCTCTGCTAAATCCATCCCAAAAGATGCTCTATAGAGATGTGATGCAGGAAACATTTATCAATATGACTGCTATAGGTAAGGATAATATCATTTTCTCAGTTTTACAATAAGAGAGCATTAGTTCCTTCTGATTATATAGATTCATTAAATAGAATGTATTTACATTCTACACTTTGAACAATATTAGGTCTGTTTACATTATACCATGAATCTAACTCCTGTCTGCCAGTTTTTATATATAATGTAGTGACTTCATGTATTTCTTAGGCTACAATTCAGGAAGGGCCTGGGACAACCAGCAAACTGAAGAATACAAAAATTGCTCAAGAAATCTAAGGTAATTTGCATTCATAAGGAAAAGGAATATTCCTCAAAACTTGATGTGTGAGCAAAAATTTTAAAACCAAGGGAACTCTACAAATGAAGCCATGTTCAAATTTACGTAATCTCACAAAAATTCTCCAGATAAGCATACAGGTTAATTTTGTGTAACTTGACAATTTAATACAGAAATATTCCAATATAGGATACTAAATTTGTGGTGATATGCTAGAAGAGACACTACCTCATACATTAGTATAAAAAAATTCGTGATCAGCATCATCCATAAAATTACATGGATAATTACATGTATAAAATTACATTTAGATAATGTGCATCAGAACATATGAAAAGCATAAATTTTGAAATTTCACAGGATCTCATCTTCAAGTCATGTGCATATACATGAGATATACGTTACCTAAAAAAAATTGCTAACCTGGAAGCAGCATTCAAAATAGAGTGCTAGTGTACTAGTACATGTTTGAAAACATTCTCCAGAGAATTGTGTGCATTCATGTTTTAAAATTCTTAGAAGACACCTTCATTTGTTGTTGGTAGGAGTAAAAAATAGAATCAGTTTTGTAATCAGTTTGCGGATGTCTCAATAAGTAAATTTAGAAGTTTAAGTTTGATCCAGGAAAAGCTTCCTATATATATTCTGAAAGGCTGTAAAAGTCTCATATCTTAGCAGTACATGTACACATGCTCAAAGCAGGGTATGTGTGGATATTCACAATAGCTTTGTTTTGGAAATAATTTGCAACACCTAAACTCTTGTAACAGCCTAGATGCCCATCATTGTATAGATGTATAAAGAGAATGAGGAATGTCCTGAGCATGGTTCTGCCTTCTTTTAATCCCAGTGCTCTGGGAAGCTGAGCCAGGAGGATGAGAACATGAGGTTTGCTCTGACCAAATGAGTGATCAATGAGAATTTCTCTAAAAGTAATAAATTAGAAATACCAAGGACCTATTAATTCTCAGCACTGAAAAAAAAAGTGCTGTATATTCAGCCATAAAGAAGAATAATATATTTTTAGCAAAAAAAAAAAAAAAATGATACTTCCTCTTATAACTAAAAGAACTAAGTGAGACATGGAAAGTGAGTTATCAAGTTTTTTAATATAAAATACTAAAATGGAATTCAGGACTAAAATTAAGGAAAAGTGATAGAGAACATAATTTGTTAGAGATGGAAAGGTGACCAGGATAAGGAGAAAAGTAAAAAAGGATGGGGAAAAATGTGTCAAAATGATCAATATATTATACATATGTGTATCAAGGACCTAAATGAAACTAGATCTTATATTTTGCAAATATATGCCAATTTAAAATTCCCAAATGAATACCATCCTTTGGGGAATGAGTGTTTTATATGCATCCTCCAGGGCATTAAGCCAGTTCATTCTGAAAATTTCTTAGCAAACATCAAGCCAGAACTTGTCGTGGTAAATTGTGATATGGAGACCTTTTTATTGTGATTGATATTTTTGGGTTTTTTCTTTACAGAAATGAAGAAGTAGCAAAATGCTATCTATGTAAAGCTTGGAATCAACATGAAAAAATATTCCCTCAAGCTCCAGATGCCAGTGTGCACATGCAGCAACTTGCATTAAAGCCAACTGAAAGCCTTGTTCATAGAGAGACCCTGATTGAGGACTTGTCAATAAATGTGCCCATTTTACCTCCCACTAGAGAGAAGCCACATGAGAATGTGGGATTTGGTGACAAGCTGAGTAAATGTAATGAACATGGAAAAACCTGCAGTGATTTCATGTGTTTTCAGGAGCATGCAAGGGCAAAGATGGGAGAGAAACCCTATCAATATGAACAATGTGAGAAATCCTACTCTGAACTTAGTGAAAGAACTCACCCTGGAGAGCAGACCATTGCAAGTCAGAAAAGTGTGAAAGCCTCCAGCACTCCCAGTGGTGTTAAACTCCATGAAAGAATTCACACTGGGAAGAAAACATACATATGCAAGCAATGTGGGAAAACCTTCAATACTGAAAGTTGTTGTGAAATTCATGAAAGTTTCCATAAGGAAGAGAAACCTTATGTTTGTAAGCAGTGTGGAAAAGAATTTGCTGATAAGTCTGTATTTCATAAACATAGACATAGACAAACCCACACTGGTGAGAAACACTATGTATGTAAGCAATGTGGCAAAGCATTCAGCAGACGCAGTAACTGTAAAATACATGAAAGAAGTCACAATGGGGAGAAACCCTATGCATGTAAACAGTGTGGAAAAGCATTCAGCATTTACAGGACCTGTCAACGTCATGAAAGAAATCACAGTGCAGAGAAACCTTTTAAATGTAAGCAGTGTGGGAAAGCATTCAGCACTCACAGTTACTATCAAATACATGAAAGAATTCACACTGGGGAAAAACCCTATGCATGTAAGCAATGTGGAAAAGCATTCAGCAGACAGAGTAACTGTAAAATACATGAAAGAATTCACACTGGGGAGAAACCCTATGCATGTAAGCAATGTGGAAAAGCATTCAGGATATACAGTGGTTATCGACTCCATGAAAGAATTCACACTGGGGAGAAACCCTATGTATGTAAGCACTGTGGGAAATCATTCAGCCAATATACACGCTGTCAAAGCCATGAAAGCACTCACACGGGGGATAAACCTTATGTATGTAAACAGTGTGGGAAAGCATTCACTACACACCGTTACTGTCAAGTACATGAAAGAAATCACAGTGGGGAGAAACCTTATGTGTGCCTGCAATGTGGAAAAGCATTCACTACAAAGGGCTATTATAACATACATGAAAAAATTCACACAGGGGAAAAATCTTATATGTGTAAGCAATGTGGGAAGGCATTTACTACACATAAATATTGCCAAAAACATGAAAAAACTCACACTGCGGAGAAGCCTTATGTGTGCAAGCAATGTGGGAGGGCATTCACTATGCTCCAGTATTGTCAAAGACATGAAAAAACTCACACAGGCATGAACTCCTATGCACTTAAGCCATGTGGAAAACAATTATCTAGTGTATCCTCATTTTATATACATACATCTTGCACTGAGGAGGAAACCTATGTGTATAAACAATGTTGAAAAGCATTCAGTGAACCAAATTTTTATCAAATAGAAAGCCTATATATATATTTTGAAAATTCTTCATAAAGACATGTACAAATTAAAATTTTGATGTCAACATTTATTCTAAATTTTTTTAGAAAATATGTTTCTAGTTGGAAATATCCTACGATATATTCCTTCTGTGT
The DNA here is from genome assembly GCA_004027455.1 of Hydrochoerus hydrochaeris. Taxonomy (NCBI): domain Eukaryota; kingdom Metazoa; phylum Chordata; class Mammalia; order Rodentia; family Hydrochaeridae; genus Hydrochoerus; species Hydrochoerus hydrochaeris. The sequence goes on from PVLA01008984.1 coordinate 68,472, forward strand.
GTTTCAGTAAATCAGTTGTAAATATCTGAACTATGTATCTGTAATGTTTATTATAAAAAAATTAATATTGTTGTGTGCACTGATGTTTTTGAACTTAATGTGTAGATCTTCTAATTAAACAAGGTGAATTACAACATATTTCTCACTTCTAAGTAGGATTAGTATTTAGTTTTGATTTCTTTTTGCTTTTACTATTGGGAAGTGTAGACCACTGAAAATTAAATGTTACTTTTTTTAATGTTAACTGTTTTTAATTGATAGACTTTACCAATAGCTTTGATTTTAATTTTCTTGGTGTATATACTTCATATTCTGTGTAAAAAAGAATTTTATATTTGATATTCTATATATGTGACATTCATATTTAGAAACGTGTACATGTCCTTTTGAAATATTCAATTGTTTTCCCACAGCTTGTAGGTTAGCAAATGTTTTGTTTTGCATATGAAGTACATAATATAAAGGAAGATTTCTTTTGGTAATGCTTATTCCTAACGTTTCATAATGAACACTACAACAGGTTTAAGAAGATTTAATGGGTATTATATCAATATTATACTGTATTGGAAGCATATTAAGAAGGAACTATTAAAATTTAATAATCCTCACTTCTGAAGCTGATCATGGTTTGTATTTAGAAATACCTTGTACTACCCATTCTGCATTCCTTGGCCTTCATTAAGTATTTCAGGAGGTCTTGGTTCTTTCCCTGGTGTGGTTACTCTTACCTTCCTTCCTGAAGGTTGTGGACCCTTTGACATTCTGCCTGGATTGGATTATTCTAGTTTCCTGTTGATTTTAACAGTGGCATGGTGTTACTAGAAGGCTCCCTAAAGGATCTTCTGCACTCCAAGTATATTATTTTTTCCATTGTGGAATAATAGTCTAATTTTCCCTTGACAGTCTAGATCAGTCACCCTTCTAAACACTGGAAAGCTTCCCTTTCAGCTTTTCCTTAGAGTCATAAAGAGACTGAAATGACCAAGGAAAGAGTCTTCATTTGGAGGTCAGTGGTATCTTTGTTATGCTTCCTGCTATAATCTTTCCCTCCTCTACAATTAAGACCTCTTTGTAAGCTAGCAGAACATAAGATGATGTGAAAATTTTGCTGCTAGATCACTGTGGGTTATGGTAAGTAATACCATTCCTAGTTCTTTCTTCCATTCCTAGTTCTTCCCTCCATTCCTGGACACAAGAATCTTGGCTGTGGGAGACAACCCGAGTGGATGCAGACTCAGCATATACAACTTTTTAAAGAATTGTGCCCCAGCCCTTAAAGCTATTGCCACTTAACCAGTGCTGCCATTGTATCTTCAAAAAACCATCCCACCTTTCTGACAATCCAGCTGCTTCTGGATGGTGAGGAACATGGTAAGACATCTGAATTCTGTGAGCATGGCCATCAGATTTGTTAGGGTCTAAGATTATGCTGTGTGGGAGTCATTGATGGTGGATAAGGCATTACATGAATCCATGAATGGGAGTTTTGGTGGAAACCTTATGTGCAGGGAAGACAAATCTATATCCAGAATAAATATCTATTCCAGTAAGTACAAAGCACACTTCTTTCAAGATTGGATGTCATGCAATATAATCAGTCACCACATTGAAAGCTGATCTCCCCAGGGAATGGTGCCATATTGGGGAATCAGTGGTAATCTCTGCTACTGGTAGATTGGACCTTCAGCAGTGACCATAGCCAAAGCAGCCTTGGTGAGTGGGGTTGATGTTACTGAACATGAATAACTTCCATTCTTGCCAAAATGCACTCAGTTTTCATGAGCTGAGCAATGAGATCGACAATAAAGGGCTGAAGAGAGAAATTGACTACTATCTACAAAATGTGTCATCTTACCCACTTTGACTATTAAAAGTCCTTTTCTGCTGGGGTCACATTTTAGTGAGTATTTACATGGGATACAAATTTTAAATCCCTTGCCCATAAAGATAGGACTGTTCACATACCTCATCTCCAAATATCTTTGTCAACTATTTTCCAGTTATGTTCCTCTACATTTCTGAACACTAGACCATTGGCTATAGCCCATGAATCAGTATATAGTTGCATATCTGGCCATTTTTCCTCCTAGACAATGTACTACTAAGTGCACTGCCCAAAGTTCTGCCCATGTGAAAAATCTCTTTTCACCGTTGTCAATCAGGGATGTCCTGGAAATTGACTGAAATGCTGCAGCTGTCCATACACAAGTGATTCCTGCATAATATGTAGTACCATCCATCTACAGCCATTTTTCCCCTAATGGCTAATCATTTGGTATACCCTATGAGGTTATAGGTGTATATGGAGAAATAGAAAGTGATAGAGCCACGGGCATCTGAGGAACATCTTCATGTAACTTACTTGTACCCTCTAAATCTACTCTACCTCGATTTGTATATGTACCATTCCCATTTAATGACAGACTTGCTGTGCATATCCAACTTATGACTCACTGGGTCAGATAATACCCAGCTCATGATAGGCAGTTCAGGTGACATTGGTGTTCTGAGTCTTTATCAGTCTCCCATTAAGCATGGTTTTTGCATTCTAAGACTTCCCCACAAGCTGGAATCTTCAAGCCTTCCCAGACAGTCCAAGTGTGCTCCTGCACATCACACCATCGTGACACAACCAGATACACAAAGAAGCATGCTTTACTAATATTCTGTAAATCTCTCAAGCCAAACAAGTTACTAACAAAAGAGTGTGTCACCTGACTCCAGCTAATATTTTTCTTCTAGGTATATAGATGTTGAAAGGTAAAAAATTTCAATCCATGATGGGCCCCTTAAGAGTATGGGAAGCTTACAGTCTAAAATCCTTATATTCCAGCCTCATTACCATAAAGTGATCAAGTGGGTCAAGTATGAACCTCTTTATCAGAAATCATTCTAGAAAAACATCAGCAACAAATCATTCTGGTCTTCTTGCTTTGCACTATGTTTATTTTCAGAATTCAGGCATTTCTTAGTGATCCGGGATAAAATATGAAGTTTGTATGAGGGAATTGGAGTGTTTGGTTTCCTTTCATTTTTAACTGTTTGGCAGAATACTGCTATCATTTAAGTCTGATTTGTTCATTCCGACAATAATTGTATTCCTATTAGGGGCCATATATTTATTTTGTTGGATATGAGTAGACCGAGAGAGACCGAAAATCCTGGCAATAAAGATTACTGCCTCATGCAAAACAGCAGTCCCTCCCCAGCATTCCATTCTGACTGCACATGTGGATTCGTGTTTTGTGACATCAGGACAGCGAACCTTCTGAGCACACTTGTGATCCACTGTCAGGAAGAGTTCACTGAGTCCATCAAGAAAACCAGGGCAGCTCTGTAAAGCCAGGAGTAAAGCCCTTCAACGCAAGTAACGCACATATGAGGTGAGATTAACACGGTGAGACGGGTCCAGAAGTTCCTAGGTTACAGTCTCGCCATAGAGCTCTACCTAGGCTGGGAGAGGTTTGTTCCTCTTGTCACTCTCAACTCAGCGGGTTGGCAATGGAGCAGGAGCCAATCAGCGATGACGGTGCGGCTGTCTTCTCTACCAATCAGGTGGGCCGAGGAGCGGGCACTTCCTGTGTCATGGCGCCGCAGTGCGTTCCGTGTTTGCATTGGTGGGACCTCCCAGCTGATGAAACGAGGTTTTCTACAATTACTTCTGGCTGCGCGCTTCATTAGAAGGATCCTGGGAGAACCTCAAGCTAGGCAATGGTGATGTTGTGGGACACGAGCTGGGGATGGGATGGGATGGAATCGGGTGCGTTTTTGAAGAAAGTGGACAGAACCAGTCCTGGCTAGCTGCAGCCTCCCAGTTTAGCTGTAGACCTTGAGAGCTTCCTAATCTGTTGCTGCTGCATCACCATCTGTCCTTTTCGCCCTTCGCTCAGGCAGGGACTATTCAACATCGCCAGCGTCCTGTCTCCTTGAGACACTGCCAGCCCAGAATGCCTCCGTGAGGGCCCCAGGCATAGCTGTGTCTCCACCTGTCTGGAGATGGCAGGCACTTTAGGGAAACCCTGGATTCCATACTTGGCACAAAAAATCATTTCAATTGTTCATGTGAGGCTTCTATTCACAATGACGTTTCTGCATAGAGTTCTTCATCTGGTCTTACACTCTGAAGAATTAGGCCTCCACCCAAAAAAGGATGTTAGGAGAGATGTTATTGGAAATAACAATAGCGCCATGATTTCAAGGCAGTGTCTCGAGTTGGTACCAATGTGACGGCTCAATCCATAGTTAATTACAAAGAAACAGAGCACAGTAATTGCTGAATTGTGTAGTGACCACCTACCTGAATTGCTTAAGGACCACCTATTACAGATGGATCTGTGGATTTCAAACTACTTTGAATTGAAGCTCTCCAATTCATTTTCTTAGCACACAGGGTATTAAGGAAACTGGAACTTTAGAGAAAAAGTCGTTTAAATTTCTCTCTCTCTCTCTCTCTCTCTCTCTCTCTCTCTCTCTCTCTGTCTCTCTCGCTCGCTCGCTCGCTCGCTCGCTTTTGTTTTCTGAGCCGAGGTCACACATTGTAGCGCGAGCTGGCCTTGAACTCACTATGTGTAGCCCACTCTGATCTCGAACTTGAGTCGATCCTCCTGCCTCAGCCTGGGATTACTGGTGTGTTCTTCCATTGTTAATTTAGTTGTTTATCAAAATGGCTAATTACCCAACTCTATCTCAAGCCATTTCCCTGCTAGGTGCCTTATTTCTATGCTAACTAATCATAATATTCTTTACAATGAGACTATTTAAGTGAGGCTTTGCATAAAAATTCAGAATGCTGAACCGGGGCGTGGTGATGCATGCCTTTAGTCTCAGCCCTGAGGCTGAGGTAGGAGAATCTTTGAGAGTTGGAGGACAACGTCTGTTACAAAGTGAGTCCAAAGCTAGCCTAAATTGCATAGCAAAACCCTGTTCCCCCCACCCAAAAAAATAATTTAAAATGCTGAGAAAGCTGGAGGAGAAAGTGTTCCTGCTCAGAACAATCTGAAGGGGCTGGGTGCTAAACCCATGCTGCAAAATGCATTGAAGTGGGGCATCTATAGAGACATACACACTATGTGATATTAATATTAGTATGAGTGCTAGGGGAAAGAGGTGTCATTTTTGAAAAAGTTGTAGTCCATAGAATGTTTCAAGACAGTATCTTAAAAATTGGAACACTGTTTGGGATGGACTTTGTATGAAACAAGGACTGAAGTACCGATGGATTACCATGGTGGAGGTCTATGGGCATATGACTGAATAAAACAAAAAGTATTTTTGCATAGGTAACAACAAAGAGAAGGAGGGAGGGAGGTCAGGGGATTTTTGAGTGTGGCAGAAGTCAGATTGCTCTTCTTGTAACTACAAGTCAAAGATTGTCTGCTGTCTTGGTCTGAGATTGGGTCAGAGGTCACAAGCCTACTGAAAGAAGAATAATTTAGTAACAGATAAATATTTCTTTTATGACCATTGATCATCTCATCTAATCGTTTTTGGGACAAAATTAGAGACTAGGAATTGATCTTTTTCACTGTATGAGGGCTGAACTCAGGAATTTTGCACTGAGCCACTACTAAGTTGCCCAGATTTGGGACAAATTTTGATAGTATTTTCATCTCTTTGGTGGTTGGTAGCACAAACATGGGCCACCTTGCTAAATTAAGATTGAGATTTCTATTTATTTATCTTACTTTATTTTTGTTTTTTTTAGACTTGGTCTCTGTAAGCAATTCAGGCTGGCCTTGAGCTCACTTTGTAGCTCAGGCAGAAGTTTTCCTTTGTGTTTAGTGAATACTTTGTGATATCTTTCTTTTCCTTGCATTTAATATATTTTGTTTATATTCTTCGTCTTACACCTCCCTTACACCATCTTTGAATTTCTTATATCTGAATGCAAGGTGATCATTTGGTGCCACTGGGCCATAATATTCCACCTTTCTCCTATTTTCATTGTCCATAGACTTGCTTTAATAAAACTTTGTTTTCATTAGCATTTTAATTAGTTGTAAATCTTTCTTAATGTTCAATTAAGGGTGGTTTTTTTTGTGTGTGTGTGAAACCATGTGCAGGTTTCAAAATGTTGCCTAATTTCAAAGAAAGATGGCTCAATGCTATGAAAAACGAGATTTGAAAAGAGATATAAGCTATGGCCTTTCAGAACCTTTCATTAGATACTTGTCTGCCTCTGTTTTGTGAGTGGTGATTTGCAGGCTCCCTCCCTGAGCTTTGCTTTAGAGAGATTGCATGGGTACAACATAGGTGACTGCAGGACAAGCCGTGCCACTGTTCTACTTTGCTTTACCAATGTATTGCAATCTACCATGAAAATTGCTGTGAAAATTCTGACCTATATGTTTGCTGACCAAGACATGGAATCAGTATTTGAAGAAGTCATCACAATTCAGCTTTTTATGAAAGGAGGTGTGATACTACAGCGTGTGATTCTGAATCTTTAGGACACATGTCATTATTTAGGAGACAGTGACTTTTGAAGATGTATCTGTGAACTTCACCACAGCAGAGTGGGCTCTGCTGAATCCATCCCAGAAGAAGCTCTACAGAGATGTGATGTGGGAAACATTTATGAATATGAGTGCTATAGGTAAGGATGACATCATTTTCCATCTTCTGCAAACACAGAACATTGATTCTCTCTGATGTAATTCAATTAAATACTATGTTATAATATTTTCAACTGTTTCTCAAGCCTTTTTACATTACACCATGAATTGAACTGGAATCTATTAATATTTATAGTGTCTTTTTATATTTCTGTGTCTATGATTCAGGAAGAACCAGGGATAACCAGCAAATTGAAGAACAATACAAAAATTGTTCAAGAAACCTAAGGTAATTTTCACTCACAAGGAAAAAAGATATTCCTCAAGAGTCAGTTTATGAGCAGAAATATTACAACCAAGGAAACTGAAGAAATTAAACCATGTTAAAATTTATTTGGTCCCACAAAAATTTCTAGCCATGCGTACAGGTTTATTTTCTATAATATAATAATCTAATGCAGAACTGTACTACTCAGAAACTGAGACAGTAGTGACATTATGTAACTAGTGACAATATCTGTTACTTAATTATAAAAATTTCTTTCATCATCATGTAAATGTATGAAATTGCATTTCAGTATCGTATATTGTCATATGTGAAAAGAATAAATAACCATCTGTTTCCATTTGATCTAGTTGTACCTCCTGACTATATTCTGTAGTGAGATAAAATCATCAAATTTTAGTGACATATTGATGTTCAAAGCAGGCCGTGTGTTGGTAATCACAGTAGCCAAGCTCTGGAAAGAGCCTTGATGGCCTTCCCTGGATGTCTGGATGAAGAGAGCATGGGACAGGCTTAGCCAGCTTATGCATCCTTTTAATCCCAGCCTCTGGGAAGACAAGTTGGTAGGATGACAACTCATTGTTCAGCCTGGCCTAAGTAATGGTCAGTTAAGAATCTCTCTTGAAATAAATAATAAAACTTGATATGAAATTCTGTCAAAGATCTGTGTTTACTTCTGACCAATGAAAAAATATGCTATAATTTCAGCCATAAAAATAAATGACTTCCTTTGTCAAAAAAAAAGAAAGGATAGGGTTCCATCCTATAATGATAAGTGAAATATGTAAGACACAAGGTGAAATACCACGTGTTTTCTCTTCAACAAGAAATGAAAAATATTTAGGGAGTAAACTAAAGTAGAGATGATAGAAAACAGAAAACCTGAACTGTGGAGATGGGCAAGATGATCACTGTAGGGAGAGAACAAGAGATTGATGGGGGAAGGGATGTCAAAATGATAAATACATGGTATACCCATCCCATCCCCTAAAAGGAAACTTGATATTACATATAGGGATCATACACCAATTTGAAGTTCTCAAATGAGACAATTCTACTGAAAATGAGTCTTTCGAAGGTATCCTTCAAGGCGTTAAATTGATTCATCATTTAAACTTCTTAGCAGATATCAAACCAGACCTTATCCTGGGAAATAATTATTTTTATGGACACCTTTCTCATTGTGCTTGATAATTTTTGTCTTTGTGCTTTACAGAAATGATGCAGACAAGTATTTGAGATTTGAAGAGAAGCTGTATCAGCGTAATGAACTTGGAAAAACTTGCAGTGATTTCCATTCCTTACAGAAACATAAAATAAGAAAGACTAGAGAGAAACCCTATCAATATAAGCAATGCAAGAAAGCTTACTCTGATGTTAGTGAACAAACTCAGCCTGGGAAGAAGACTTTTGTAAGTAAGAAAAGTGTGAAAGGCTCCAGTACAACAAGTGGTGTTCAGATCTGTAAAAGAAATTATGGTATAGGGCATCTGCATGTATACAAACAATATGAGGAAACTTTTATTTCTTCACACCAGGCTCAAGTACATGAAAAAAGTCACACTGGAGAGATGCCCTGTGTTTCTAAAGAATGTGCAAAAGCATTAGCTCATAGTAATTCCTTTCATAAGCATAAAATAACCCACACTGGGGAGAAACCCTACACATGTAAGCAATGTGGGAAATCTTTCACTAAAAAGAGTAAGTTTCAAATACATGAAAGAATTCACACTGGGGAGAAACCCTATATATGTAAGCAGTGTGGAAAAGGATTTGTCAGTAATTCCACACTTTGTGCACATAAAAGATCCCACACTGGGGAGAAACCCTATATGTGTAAGCATTGTGGGAAAGCATTCAGCAGAAATAGTAACTGTCACACTCATGAAAGAACACACACTGGGGAGAAACACTACCAATGTAAGCATTGTGGAAAAGCATTCATGAAACGTAGCCACTGTCAATGTCATGAAAGAACACACTCTGGGGAGAAACCATATATATGTAAGCAATGTGGGAAAGCATTCACAAGACAATATGGTTGTCAAATACATGAAAGAAATCACACTGGGGAGAAACCTCATGTGTGTAAGCAATGTGGAAAAGCATTCAGTACAAAAAGCGAGTATAAAATTCATGAAAGAGCCCACACTGGGTTGAAACCCTATATATGTAAGCAATGTGGGAAAGCATTCAGCAGAAACCAAAACTGTCAAAATCATGAAAGGACACACACTAGGGAGAAGCCTTATGTATGTAAGAAGTGTGGGAAAGCATTCACTACATACCATTACTGTCGAATACATGAAAGAAATCACAATGAGGAGAAAGCTTATGTGTGTAAGAAATGTGGGAAATCATTCAACACCAAGCATAGTCATGAAATACATAATAGAACTCACACTGGAGAAAAACCTTATCCATGCAAGCAGTGTGGTAAAGCATTCAGAACACAGAATCAGTATAATGTACATAGTAGAACTCACACTGGGGAGAAACCCTACATGTGTAAGCAGTGTGGAAAATCATTCACTAGACAATATTACTGTCAAAAACACGAAGTAATTCACACTGGGGAGAAGCCATATGGACAAGTGATGTGCAGGAGAATTTAGTACAAATGTGCATTATAAAACAGGATTGAACTCACACTTTGGAGAAATCTTGTTTATGTAAGCAACGTGGGAAATGTTTCAGCCAACAGTAATTGTCACATACATGAAGGAATTCATTGTGAGCAACATGGGGAATTGTTGAGTACATAAAAAAGATCAAATACATGAGAGTGCATTCTGGGGAGAAACTATGCATGTATGCAGTGTGGGAAAAAATGTGCTGTAAGCCTCATAAAAAGAACACACACTGGGGAAGAAGTCTGTAAAAGTGGGAAACAGTTCGACTGACAGAGACTCTTTACCCTCAGAACTAGATCATGCTGTGGTCAAAACAATGTAAGCAGTATGCAAAACGTTCAGTATATATGGGTGATGTGAAATACATGAAAATATTCACAGTGAAAAAAAATATACATAAGACTTCAGAAAATCCTTGAAAAATACTCATGTAGAGGAGACTGTAGAAGAAATGGGAAAATTTCTATATTGATAATTGTTAATATATTTTTTTAAAAATATACTCCCAAATGGGGATACATTAAAGGGTTTTCGTTGTGTATTTTCCACTAAACCACTCATAAGTATCTGATCTATGTATCTGTTATCTTTGCTATTAATTACACTTTTTTCAGAAAATTCAAGTATGCTGAAGCTGGGTTTTTTGCCACATTTTTGATTCACCAATGTCCAGTCCTCTTGAATGACACCAGTTTTTCTCATTACTCTTGTTTCCCTCTCAGATCGGTGACTCACATAACAATTTATCCAGAATGACCCACACACATACATACAGTGATGTGCTTTATTAGGTTTCATGGCATGTTTACTTCAAAGCATGGTGATGAGAACATGAACAGAAAAGCAAACATTTGAAAAATGTAAAATTTTTATTCATATTTGCAGTTTATACTGTAAGTGTTCTTTGTAAGGACATCGATGCATATGATATGCTTGAGTTCCCTTTCTTGGCTCCTCTAGCTTTTCCATTGACTTGTTCCTATTATTGAAAGATCTACTATTGAAATATTTGTTTCTTATTTCACATCATGTACTTTTATACAAGCAAAATGTAAGCACCACGCCTCTTATATAAGCCAGCGTCTATGAATAGCAGCATCCTGAGTGTGCAAGTGAATTAGGGTTTCACACACATCCCCAGGGTGCAAAGGAAAACCCATGGAATATGGTTCCCAGAGGAGGAATAGTGAGTGATGGAAATGATGTCCTATTGTGGCACCAGAAATACAGAGCCACCAGTGTGCAGTATGGGCATGTGATAATCACAAATATATGAATTAAGTGCATGAGAACTAAAGCATTGGGTTTACGGAGCAAGAAATTTCACACCAGGATGCAGAGGGTATATAGTGCACAACATTTGTCCCTGTCTGTCCAGCTTTGTGGTGTGGCACCAACTAAACAATGGTAGTCTCTTATCTACATGTTCAAATCCTGTCCTTTCAGCAGGGTCAAGTGATACTAAATTAAAATTCCAGAAATGAACATTGACAAAGTTTAAGTCAATGCCAATCTCAGTAACATGATTAAATGTAATGCCACTTTAGAAGAAATTTTTAATGGATTTGATGTGTAAAATATTTAACCTTGAAATTGACGAAATACTTCACATTCTTTTTTTCATAGTGTTTTTTGCAACTAGGTATTTTATACTTCTTTCAGGCCGAGGATTATGTCCCCAGGAAGACATTGGAGTCCGGGCCAACAATTCCAGGCCTTCTCTCGTCTTCTGAAGGGAATTTATAAAAATGAAATAATCTCCCTGCCTTTCTTTTTGTGGGGACCGCACAGAGGTTCCTTTGAAGTCTTTTTTTAAATGCATATATTTAAAAGTACACAATAGCTTAAAACATGAATTAAAGGCTACATTCACAGGTTAGCTTAAAGCATATTGAAAACTAGCCCTTCCGGTTCCATATCTGTGAGGATCTTTGTTGTCAATGCCTTATGTTCAGAGTAGCTATTGTGAAGATAATGGTACACAGAAGGCTAACAATTGTCTTTTTTGTTGTTCTTACCGGGGATCAAACTCAGGACTGCATATTGCAAGGCAGCGCTGAGCTAAATCCTGGGTTGTTGTCTTTCTATCTTGTGAAAGTTTGTCTTCACAACTCTGCGGGCAACGCCCATTCCCCCAAAACAGGAGCAGCATGACTGGTCCTGAGGCTGGGGCTCTGGCTCAGTGTACCGGGGCAAGGAGGCCCCTGTGCTTGGCCATCGTCTGGGGCTGCACCGTCACCATCAAGCTGGTGTTTCCTTGGGGGCCCCAAGGACATCCCGAATAGCTGCCACCTGTGCTCCTCACCGTCCCCAGGAGCGGCCCGGGTCCAGGCCAGGATGACAAGTGCGGAAGGGGCACGGTGAGCAGCAGAGGCAAAGTGCGCGGGATTCCTGCTCAGGGAGTGGCTAAGAAAGCTTCCCCAGGTGGTGACCTGGAAGGAAAGGCCCACAGCTGCGGGGTGACAGGCGGCGTTCACACCAGGTGAGGTGGACTTCAAATGCCAGCCTGGGGCATGCGAGTCCACCCGAGGAAACCCCCGTGAGGGGAGCACAGAGCCAATGCGGGGGGGGGGTGTGCGGTGATGAGACACCCTCCTTCCCTGCTGGAACCAGGCCACAGGGCCAGGGTGACAACTGTGAACTTGAATAATGTGGTGCTGTCCTGCAAATTACAGGCCCATAAGACTAAATAAATAAATAATAGGAGCCATCCCTGGTTGCTTCTTCCAATACCCGGGGCTGCACCCACAAACACTGAGCGCGTGGCCGGGACAGCGGTAGGCGTCGGGGTGAGTCAGGCAGTTCACGCGTGTGCTTGCTGAAACTTCTGAAACCTGAAAATCAGAATGGCTTCCTTTCACACAACGTAGGTGGCCAGTATGGGTCACAGTAAAGAATAATATGCGCTCACTTTCCATAGGTTTTTTCCTTGAAGAAGAAGAAGAAGGAGGAGGAGGAGGGGAGGAGGAGGAGGGAGAGGAGGGGCGAAGAAGAGGAGGAGGTGGAGGGGAGGAGGGGGAGAAGGAAGAGGGAGTTCCTTAAGTTGTCATTGAAATTTTTTTGTTTTTTTCCTTTTATCATTAGTATCTCCTAGTTATACAAAACCTCATGTTTCAATGAATAGTCTATATTTTGATCAATCTCCCCCACTAACATCGTGATTTGTGGTGGTCCTTGTATAAGAGAAATTTTCTCTTATTAACAGTGCATGGTCTACACTGCTCCATGCTGCTCATCTCCCCCCAGTATTCCGGGAATTGAGCCGTTATAGTGTGAGGGTCGAGACGCCCGCTGCGTGTAGGAAGAAGTCAACAGACGCCTTCTCATGCAATAGGCAAGGGGTTTTATTGTCCAAGCATGCGTGGGGCCCACTGAA